>JAOXJP010262651.1:0-20893 GCA_025762735.1 Platanus orientalis
CGACCCCAAATAGTTGGGATAAGGCTGTTTGTTGTTGTTGTTGTTGTTGTTGCTCTTAAATGGTGTATATATACATATATTTCTTGGTACTATGTATGACATTTTGAATTGTTGTGCTCGTGTTTTGGTTGGATGACTTGGAATTGATTTGGTATTTAGTTGAGTTTATTAGGATTGATTTTGAAAATGGAATTGTCTTGGATCAAACAAAGTTTAGGTTTTAGTTTGAAGGATTAGTTATTATTTGGTTGTTTTGATTTAAGTAGAAATAATTTTGGCACACATCGTGACCCATACTCATGTTACTGAAGATTTTTACTAGGTTATTGATATCATATTTATGGTTGTTTTTATATATTATTCTATTAATTTGCACTTGGGTAGTTAATATTGGATCATGCATATAACATGATCAGGTTGTCTTTAAAAACAAAAATATTTTTTTTTCATAATTAGATTGTTTTTTTATGATTAGACAATCTTAAATTTTTCTGATTGTATATATATATTTTCTTTCAATGACATTAGTTGCCTTCGTTATTTGATTTTTAATAGTCAAGGCATGGAGTGCTATAAAAAGGGTTAACAAAAATGGTAAATCTTATATTAATTTACTTGACAAATAATAATTAAACTTTGTAGATGGGTAAATGTTTATTGCCATGGATTCAAATCATTTAGGTCAATGTATGAATTCTTTACTTATAATTTATTAATTATTATGGATTATTATTATAGATAAATGACTTTTCGGGAGACCTAAATGGTGCATTTGTGTATGATGATTGTTTGAAAATATTTGGAAAGTAGAAAATAGGTAAAAGGAAAATGCTAACTTTTTTGAATAAAAATTGCATTAACGACTTGCATTGCATGCCATAAAAAAGCTTATACATGGCATGTGTATGCATGCCATATATGATCTTGATCATATATGGCATGGACATGCATGCTTTGAAAAGTTTTATACACAACATATATATATGCATGTCATGTATGCTAGATATCATCATGCACATGCATGCCATGAAAAAATTTTATAACGTGAATTTTTTTTAATGTCATTCATTTTATGCTGTTAAAATACTTTGTATGGTATACATAAAATGTTGTTAAAAGTATTATTTATGACATATTTTTATTTTTTATGACATCAAATGTATACAGTCTATACTAGATGACTTTTTACAGTTATCCATCCAATGACATTTTTACGCATGCTGTAAAAGGTTATTAACAACATGCATTTCCGTAAAATATATTTTTGTTGTAGTGAAACTTTTTGACAGAAGTGGAATTAAATTTTCCATAACACATTCAAGTTACTAATAGGATAAATTATCTGCTAAAAATTTGTAATAGCAATGTTGTGATTGTTTGTAAAGTGACTTATTTCTTTCTTTTTCTTAAATGATAAAGATTTGATTTTTTTTTTCTATTCGTTGAGTATTATTGTTAAATGAAATCTCAGTTATTTCATGAACAACTAAAATAGAACTAAAAAGCTTCTTTTAAATTTCTAAATCCTTTTATTTTGTTGTTTATATTTTTGGTTGTGATATGCATGATTTATTTATTCTCTCTCTCTTGCTTTGACTTTACAATCTATTGGTATTATTATTTTTGGTGTTATCTTGGTTAAAATATTTGAGAAATCTAGAAAAATCATTTTTTATCTTATTTTTTATAACTATTAAGGGGTTGTTTAATCTTTAAATTGAATTTTATAATTTATTCTTGTTGGAGGAAGATCTTCAAGCACTGAGTGACCATTGTAGCCAACTACTTCACATACTTCTTCAAAGAGATAAAAAACAATTGAAGTTTATAAGTTAGACTCAACATTTTTATTTGTTTCATTAATGGCTATGTTACATTTTGAGAAAGATAATAAATAAATGTATAATATATTTTTATGTATTATCCATGAGTTTTGAATCGATTCTAAGTAATCTATTGAACCAACTTAAGAAGTGTAAGGGTGAACTTGTGTTGCTCAAAGAAGTTAAGGTCACTAGAGGTGCACCTAACAAGCTCTTAAAGAAGTGAATGGTATTCACATTTCTCTATAACAATTTTGGAACTGTTGATTGCTAAATTTATTAAGTTGTTTGATTGTGAACTTTGCACCTTTTAGATTTATATATTTTTACCTTATTTTCTACTTAACAACTTATGTATTTTCCATTCTATTACAATAAGGTGGTTAGGTTGTTCATTACTTGGGTGTTTACCGTTATTTTTTAGAAATAAAAAGCTAGCTGCATTGAGAAGCATACAAGAAGTTTATTCCATTTGAAGACGTGCAATTAGGCGTCACCTCACAATACAATAAGTAGTTGGTTGCTTTTTGTTACTTAATTATTTATTTATTAGATAAAAAGAGTAAAGTTAAGGACAACTACATATGCTCTCTCTATCCAAATCTTTATGAAACTGTATGTTTCCTCTCTACAATTGGTATCTAAAGATAAGTACTGATTTTTAGATTTGTCACAAATGACTACAACTTGATAAGAAATTTACAATTTTCTTCTCAAGCAAGGTCACTCTTATGTTTGTTAGCCTCTTCTACATTTGTAGCTTCGATATCACTAATATATGCTTCAGATGCTAATTAGAAACTAGTTACCAGCATAGTCCAAGTTTTATATACATGATCACTTTCAAGTATATGGATCAATAAACAAAATTATTATTATTATTATTATTATTTACCAACTGCTCTTATCACTAATGAATAATTCTCAAATCTTTCATCTAAATAATGAGTTTTCTAATATTTTATAAATAGTTATATCACTTTATTACCATCTTTGTGTTTTGTTTTTCTTCATTTTTCATAGTCATTGTTTTTTATTCTCAATATTTATCTATGTTGGATTTCTTCTTTCTACATATTATTTAATTTTTAATATTTTTAGTGGTTGTTATTCTCACTATAGCTTTTTATCCACATGAATAAATACAAAAGTAATCATATATGAACGCTTTCTTTGCTTTTATACACATGTGTCTCTCTCCCCTTCTTAAAATATCTTATGATCATTAACTTTTCCCACTTCTTTCTCTACTCTCCTAACTAACGTTATATGTAATTCTCTTTTTCTTATATCTAAGATCTCTCCCTCTTAACATCTCTCATATCTTTTTACCAAAGAAAATCTCCAAGAGGCTTTGATATCTCAATTATCAAAAAAAAAATCTCTACCATGTTAATCCTAAAATTCTTACCTCTCTCTCTCTTGATATATATATATATATATACTTAGAAATGAAATAAATTTGTTTTTATTATTGTTTGTTTGCTTGTCTTATTTATTTATTTATTTTTGTAGTAAAGTATGCATTGGTTGTTGGTAAAGAGTTAAATCTTTTGGAGAGGATACACATTTATAATGTTATACTAAGTAAATGATGTGGAATTCATTTTCAATCTACCAGTGTTATACCTTTTTTTTGTACAAAAAAAAAAAAAAAAAAAAAATCAAACAAACAATTTTGTTGTTAGATTTTACACTTTACTTAAGAAAAAAATACTTATAAACAATATGTATATTAATCTAAATACAGACATATGCCTATTATTCAATTATAAAAATAGAAATTGTATTTGATTTGGTGGATCTTTGTTTTCTTTTATTCATGAAAATGTATCAATGACTTATCTCCATCAAGACTTGTTGAAGTATCCGATTCAATAACATGTACATAAGATTTGTTATTTATTTTCCTTCTTTCCCTTTTAAACAAAATAATATCACCATACTAACCGACCATTATTTTTTGGTAATTAGCGTCAAACTAGTCTTAAAGCAATTCAAATTTTGGTAGGGCTGAAGATAGAACTTTCCAACCTGACCCATTTGAGCATTAGAATGGGTTCTCTTAGGCCCAGTCTGGTTGCCATGAATTGTGTAGACAAGAAAAGAAAAGAATAGAAAAAAAAATCCCACAAGAAAAGGAAAGAAAAGAATACTAAAAAAAAACATGAAAAACACTACTTGTCATGGGAATCAGACAGCTTAAAATTGATATTTTGAGAAAATTTTGTCATGAGAAAATCTTTTCATGGCAACCAGACTAGGCCTTACTGAATTTGAAACTATGATCATGCTTGATTAGTGGATTCATGGCCAAGTCGCACAGTTGTTGACAAGCATACCGTTCTTATGATAGCTAGAACAAATGAAGGCAATGATTCCACAAAACCGCGTCCGTTTGCCCTAGTGTGAATTTATCACATACAGCTAGCTAACAATGTACTCCTTAGAAAATTATACTATCATTGAGAGATGATTTTAACAAAGAGGAACCAAAGAAGTAAGGACATACATATTAATTTTACTTAATTCTTCCAAGGGGAAAGCCAATATAAGGTTGGTTGACCGTTGACCCCTTAATGCAATATTATAATATACTGAAATAATTTTCTATCTGCTAACAATCTAGCCTCAACCTCCAATACATTAATATAGTTATTTATTTATTTTCTGTGAATCCCTACAATACGTATTAGACTGTTCAAACTTTTGTGTTGAGAAGATGTCGTGTTGAATTGGGAACTACCTAACCTATACCCCACCCTCTGAGGATTTGGTATGACCCCTTAATGAACGAAAAAGGTCCACCCGACATTGGGGGTGGACACATCAGTGCTGAAAACTGAAAAGCATCCCCCAAAAAATGTAAATTACTTTTTCGGCGCTGATATGTCTGTCCTTGACGCCAGGCGGAGCTGTTTGTTCATTAAGGGGTCACACCAAATCCAGGGTGTATCCCACCTATACTTAAACCAGTGTGAAAAAGGTCAATCTGAAATCCAGAAAGCTAGTCTAGATTGGCCCTTTTCCTTTTAGTTTGTGCAAAAGTTGGTTTGGACAGGGTTGGTCCTCAAGCCGACCCAACTCCATTATGTTGCACCAATAGAACCTTGGATGGCTCTTTAAGGGTGGCAAACTGCATAAGCAAACACTCCACCTAGCTATAAAACCAGTTTTGGGACAGGCCAACCCAAAACCTGAAAAGTGCTGCGCAGGGCCAGTATATTCTTTTACTTTTTAGCAACAACCGGGGCTGGTTTGGGCAGGGTTGAAATTGGATCTGCTTGGGGTGCTCTAAAAGATTTTCAAAACTGACAAAAGTGGGTATAGCGGGTTGATGATGGGTGGTATCAAGTGCTGGTATGTGGGTTGCCGCCAAAACATTGGATGCCGGAGTTTTAATGACGTTGCCTCCTTAGTAAGTGACAAGCAGAGAGACGAAGATGAAGGGTTGCTCCGCCCCATTATTTTACTCTATTTTTTTAACAATATAACTACAAAACCACCAAAACAAAATTTTAAGTAATAAACAAATATGGATGGATACGTCAATCAAGCTCTTTCTCTATCTCCTTCCTTGAGATGCTTCTGCAATTCTCACCTCCCAAGTCCCAAGTCAAAACCCATTTCTCCAACCCCATTACCATCTTTGCTTCCCACCTCAAAACCTTCTTTTGGCGATTGATCGAAGGGAAGGTCTGCAATTCTGTTCAGAACGATCCGTTAGAGAAGAATCTCGCTTTGTGATTGAAGATCGAGGCATCTGCAATCGAGAAATAGCAGGGTTTTGGAAAAAGTAGAGCAGTTGATATGGTAGTTGATAATCCGATTATGAGGTCGGAAATCCAATGGGGATGGTAAGACAATGATGGGATTGGTTGATTGGGCAAGACTGGTAGGATGTTCTCTCCTTTCCCTCGTCATATTCCTCATTCAACGAACTTGGGCACAGGAAGGTAAGTTTATTCGGTATTGTTCTTGAATTATATCTGAAATTCTTAGAATCATATGTAACATAGTTTAGTGATATGATAGTCAAGAATTGAAGCTTTAGTCCTACAGGTTGATGCCTTAATTTTCAGGGTAATTTATATAAAAATACAGATTGAAGTATGCAAGGAACTAAAAAGAAGAAACATTTTGGTTCGAAAATATTGGAGTTTCCCACATAGTGAAGGATTCAGGGTTTTGCTAGAAATTACCCATTCCCATATTATTAGCTTCTAGTTTTGATTATAAATGTAGGGATGTTCAACTTATAGACTTGAAGGAATAAAACATACATATAGTGAACATGATCATCTATAGAGAAGGCTAAATTGATGGGTTCTCCTTTTGGGATTTCCATAAGATGACCTTAATCATCAGTTAAATGGACTTCATTTTAACCATTCATAAAGCGAAAAGCACTTACTAGCCCATTTGATGGGGCTGAACTGTCAGGATATTCCCATGCAAATCACTTCATTTTGATGATCTTGGAATGATCAGTTTCTCAGATGTAGGTTAAAGACCATGAAACGAATTTTTATTGTTACGCAGACAATGGTGTATTTGCAACCTTGAATTCGCAAGTTCAATTTGTGAGTGCTTAGGGCATGAACCCGGTTTGGAACCTGTATCCACTGCAGTTATTTAAAGGAGGTTCATTTACTGTGTGTTGATTCCCTATAAAAGTTAATATGGGTTTACCAGCTGGAACCACCAAAATTTTGCAAATATGTGCTTGTCTAAATTGGTAAGGGATGTATTTCTGGGTGACAGTGAATGATGTCTTGAAATCAATGTTTATTTAGTTCGGTTGGCTAATGTTGTGTCTGAGCTCAGTTTACTTGCCGAACAAAAAGGGTAAAAATTTAAATAAAGAAGGTTGTGATGTGTGAGGTGAATTGTTTCAGGTGACAGTTAATTTAACAGTCAAATATTCTAGGGTTCTGTTTTACTAGAGAAATTCTTCATCCTGTTGATGGGATCTACTCCTAGATGTTTTGTTTTCAATTGCATTTTTGAGATGTCAGATTGCTTAATTGGTAAAGCCAGTCAATCTTGATAGTAAAGACGTGGGTTCGAAACCCATCTTTACCTGCTTACCTACTTACTACTGACCTCCTTGCCTGCCAAATCTCTCTCTCTCTCTCTCTCTTGTTGAAGTATATTAATTTCTTTATCTCCTAACACCTAAAGGCTTTGGGAGAGTTGGTGAATTTACTATTAACATGGTATTAGAGCCAAGCCAGGTCACGAGTTTGAATCCCGTTGAAGTAAAAGTATTCTCCTAGACATAGCACGGCATGTGTGTGCACAGTGTGGACTTGCACCTGGTTTTCTGAGTGTCTCCAGGAGAGAACATGTTCCTCCTTAGGGGGGTGTTGAAGTTTATTAATTTCTATATCTCCTAACACCTTAAGGTTTTGGAAGAGTTGGTTAATTCACTGTCAACATCTCTCTCTCTCTCTCTCTCTCTCCCCCCATTTGACACAACCTCTTACAAAAACTAATTAAATCAAATAAATTAAAGTGAATAAAAAAACTTAGCCTCCTTTGTATGGTGTAAGCCAAATGATATATTAAACTAATTGCTAAATTAGGAATACAATTAGATGTGCGACCTTGATTTGACTCAATTTGATTTTGTGCAGGCTTTCTGAGCTTACAGTGTTGTGCACCATCAAATATTTCTGACCCCAGTACCAATATAAGTTGGACCTCAGATGTAGATTGGATCCACAATGTAGGGGAATGCCAAAATGTATATATTCCAGTGGTGGATGATACAAGCTATAAATGGGCTCGAGTTTTCCGCACACATTCAGGAAAGAAATGGTGTTATAATTTGACAACAATTAAGGATCGAGATTATTTGATAAGGGCTACATTCCTTCATGGTCTTAGTCTGAATCCTTTGGTGTACACATTATTCAACGTTTCACTTAGTGCCACATCCATAAGCCAAGTGAACTCTTCAGATGACTCGTCGGTGGTGGAGGGAATTTTTAGAGCTTCTACTCACTACATTGACTTCTGCTTAGTGTGGGAGAAGGGCTTCCCTTACCTTTCAATGCTTGAATTAAGGCCTTTGAGTGATTTACTTTATCCAGAGTTGGATTCATCTAATGTTCTAAAGGTGGTTAGTAGAGTTGATGTTGGTAACACAGAAAGGCCAATCAGGTATGGTTACCTCATTTGTTGTTTTAACAAGAAAGTTTGAAGTATCTATTCTATACAAGGTGTATTGATGACATAGCTTTCCATGTGGGTTAGTTGATCCCAAATTTCATGCCAATAAGAGCATGGACTCTGCTTTCCTCTGTTTCAAGTTTCCTTTAGTGATTTGATGTAATATACATAACTTACTTGCAAAGTGAATCACAATACATTAACCTACCATAACCATTTAATCATTATTAGCCAATGATGGGATATGAGGGACCCCAAATTGTTTTGACGGAGAACGAGATAACTTGTGCTGTACATCCCATCATGAGATCAAACAGTGAAACAATCTTATGTACTGAATGAACATATGCAAACCAAAGGTCAATGATAGCCACTCAATTTTTTTTTTTGTTTTATTTTTTTAGTAAGATAAGAGTGGAAAACATAAGGGTCTTAATTTTAAGAATTTGTGGAAGTCCTAAGGTAGGTTGCCTGATGTTGGCTCTAATGCCAAACTTATGATGTTGAGCATGTGTCCATGTTGTTTCATGTCACTACAGGTATCCTTATGATACAGAAGACCAAATTTGGGGCATCGATGAAAGCCTAAGCAAGAATGCTGTTCCAATATCCAATGCAAGCATTTCAATCTATGGTGCTAATGTGTCTGTACCGATTCAAGTACTACAAACAGCACTAACAAACATGACAAGGTTGGAGTTCCTACACAATGGCCTCGACACAAGCAATAACAACTATCTGGTTTATCTTTATTTTCTTGAACTCAATGACTCCGTTAAAAGTGGGCAGAGAGTCTTCGACATATATGCCAATGGGGAAAAGAAGTACGAAAAATTTGATGTCTTGGGGAATGGAACCATGTCCAACTATAGAAAAGCTGTTCTGAACATTACAACAGACAATGGTGTTCTTAATGTGTCTTTAATTGGGGACTCACATGGGTTGGGACCCATCTGCAATGCTTATGAGATCTTACAAGTGCGCACAAGGGTTGAAGGGACTTTTCAAGAAGATGGTACACTCTGTAATTTATAATTGATTTTAATATGTTGTTGTCTTTTTGTTGTTGATTTATATGATGTTTGATCCTGTATGTAATTAACCCCTAGTTTTATGTACCTCCATCACATAAACCATATTATTATTTACAATAAACATGGTAGGAAAAATGGGTTATTGTGGATCCTTCATAGGACAAATCCTTTGCCAAAATTTCCCTGATTAGATGAAGGAGAATGATTGTCTGTGTTGACACAGACCTCTATAAGCATTCTATGATTGACACATGATGGGTTTTTGAATTTGGTATCTCTTTTTGAACACATACTTTTTCATCTAAACACTTTTTTTGACATTTTTGACCCCCAAACACAATACATGTCAGCTTATCATTCTCCATACACACTACAAACACTTTTTCATCACAGAACATTTTCTTCCTTAGATGAACCTGAGATATGGAATTCTTATTGATGGCTAGAAATATGGCAAATGGTTTCCACCCCAAAGAAAAACCAAACAATCTTTAACGCATTTGTGTATCAGTATGTTGCTTACATATTTCATATGGATAGGAGGACCTTAGGCAGTGTTTTCTTTTCCAATTTACTGGCCTTATTATTTCTGCTAGAAGCATTTTGGCATGCAGTATATGTTTAGTAAGATGGTCGTGCCAATGTTTTTGTGGGAAACACCACATATTTAGACATTTTGATGAGGACATGGGAGCAAGGTGGGGTCCATGCATGGAGCGATTTATGGAAGATCTAATGTTATGTGGATAGTAAGGATCTTATAGGGGGTAAACACTTATTTTATGTGTCCATGTAATAAGGTCAATAGTTCCAAGATTTTATTTTTTTGTTTTTTTTTTTTGTTTAGAGTAATCCCGTTTTTTATGTTTAGCCCACTTTTTTCAAAGCTCGAAACCTGTTATTTTGGCTTGACTTTGGTATCATTAGATAGGTTATTTAGTTACCTTTCTAACGAGACTAGGATTGTGCAAATCCAAGGTGATTTGGAAAAGTTATGACCAAATTACTAATGGGGTGTTGGCAAAAACGGGAATAGTGTTTTTTTTTTTTTTTCAGTCTTAAGTTTTAGTTGTTTTAATTTTTAGCAAGTTTCTAATTGTTAAGGTTGTAATCCTATTTAAAGGCACCCCTCTCCATAATTTTGCAATGAAGTTGATTGATAAAAAAAAGGTCTTTGTTTTCTCTTTACAAAAGTGGGAATAATTTTCTCTTCTCCAAGCTATGGTGCCAAGATTAGACCTTAGTTAATTATTTCCAAGAGATGAGGTTTGTGTTTTCCTCATAAGGTATCTATTTTTTTCTCCATCTTCTTATCTTTTTTCTCTCTTTTGTTCTTCTTCTTCCTTTTCTCTCTTTCTTTTATATATTTGTTGTTTACTGGTTTTTCTCCATGAAAAACCCATCTTCTCAAATGTTTTTTAAATCCTTTTAATACCCGAACCTCTAAATTAGTTTTCCTACATTTTTTCTGAAATTTTTTTATTTGACCCATCTAATCTTATCGGAATTTCATGAAACTTAATTGTAGAACCCTTAAACACATCAGAACCCACCGTAAAATTTTCGGAAATTTCTGATGTATCAAAGGGGTATTTTGGTAATTTTTGGAATTTTGCCTACAATACAGAAATACCTTTTTTAAGGTTTTTTTCCTTATTTTCTTCTTCTTTTCTGTTCATTTTCATTCAAACTTCTATTCTACCATTCTATTTCTTTATTTCCCCTATTTTGTGGCTACTTGATTGTTTTTAAATTCAATTCTTAAAATATCTTGCTTTTGCACTTTGACTCTCATAATTATTTGAGCCTCTTGAAATTAGTTTACATCAAATTTGGTATTAGAACCAGGTTCCAACTAGTTCTCACTTAGTCGGAGTCCTAGGAATATTCAAAAACATATTACTTCATATGACACCCATTCTAATGTGTGATTAATTCCTTTGGAGTACATGTCATCTTGCTGATTGTATATTGGACTCCATTATAGAGTTGCTTTGCTATTGAAGATTTGGTGTACTGATTGCTACTCTACTAATCTGCTGGATGGAGGGATCATAGTACTAATCTAGGGACTTCAGCCTGTTGCTCTAGTTACATTAGGACTTCATTATCTGTTGTGTGATTTGTGTTAGCATATAAACATTGCCCCAGTGTTGCTGATTATAAGTTTTGATCTATACTTGCTTGTGTTTTGTTTTTGCTGAAGACGTGTTAGTAAAGAAACTGGTTGCAATCAGACCTGGTGTGTGATTAATTATTAACTGTAGTTTTTGAACAACCATATTGATGAGATAGCTCTTCAGTGGATTGAGAAATACAAGCCTTAATGGAAGCTAAGACCAAGGTTTTTGAAGAGAATCGAGTGATATAGTTGCTACTCACAGTTTTTAGGCTTTATTTTTAGTGTTTCTTTATGTTTTAGGAGAGCTTTAGTAGTGAATTTGATGAGAGTTAAGAGTATTTTTTTATGAGTTTTTAAAGTTTTTTATGCACTTAGTGCTGGCCATTCAACTCTATTACAAAGGTAATTTAGTCTTTTTTTTATTAAAGGCTTATATAAGCCTCTTTAAAAGTTGATGAAATAGAGAATTGGAGTTGCTTCTAAAAGCCACGGTTGCTGGTTATCCCTCTCAATCTCTCATGGTAAGGTGAGCTCACATCACATCTTCTTTCTTAATCTCATCTCTTCCCTAATCTTATATCTTCTTCTTCTTTAATCTTTTTCTTTAAAAATTTCTACAAATTTTTTTTCCCTCTCTTTGAATCTTTTCTTTATACTTTATTTTTATCTTTCTTGGATATTACACATCCCCGATCATTCTCTCCATTGTTTTCCTAATTGTTCTTCATACTTTTTGTTAATTTCTTAAAATCTAGAAAATTTTCAGCAACACCTATTTTTCTAATTACTCCATCATTAGTCTATAAAAAAGTTAATTCCCTTTAAACATAACTCTTATTCATCCCCACAAACCTTTCTACACATTTTTCCTCAATTTTTATTGTCTATTTCTAGGTTTCTTGAAAAAACCCTGTTAGGCCACAAGTGCGTTTCACTTATTCTAGGCGCAGGGGTAATTCTGATATTAGTGCTGACGTGTAAGAAATGATTAGTGAGATACAGATTCTGAAGTGGAGGGGAGTTGTGGAATTCTGTTATGCATTCTGTTATGACTAGAGTGGTGAGATGAATATATGGAAGAGGTTGTGGTTGGAGGGGGGGTATCTTGAGAATTTTTTGTATTGAGCTTGCTCATTTTGGGAGAGTCTCCAAGCCTCTCAAATGCTTGGTTTGCTGTTCTCTTCCAATTCATAAATAAAATTCCCTCAACCATTGACTATCAATTGTTATTTTCTTAGTTTTCTGCTCTAGATTGTATCAAATTGGTATCAGAGCAAACGAACCTGGAAAATGGCAACCAAAAATGTTGCTAAGCGGATGGATTCTATGGAGGAGGTGGTCGGCGCTGTGCAAGAAAAGCTTCATTGTGAAATGGGCACGTTGAAGGAGGAGATGCAGAATATGAACAAGCAATTTGAACAGTTTATCAAACTGCAAGAGGATATGGCACGAGGTGGCGCGTCGTCGTTGGGGGGGGGGACAAGGTACACAGCCAATTCATGGGGGGATCTCGAGGAACAGATGGCAGCACGAAATTCTCTAGGTTTCGCCATGATTTCTGATTCCGGAAACTGGAGATGCTGTTGTTTGATGGCTCAAATCCTGATGGCTGGATCTTGAAGGTGGAGCGATATTTCGCTTTCAATCGGTTTTCAAATGAGGAGAAACTCGAGGCGGCGATCGTTGCGTTTGAAGGAGACACTTTACTGTGGTATCAATGGGAAAACAAGAAGCACTCCATCGTGCTTTGGGAAGAGATTAAAATCCTCCTTTGAAGCAGTTTCACTTGACTCAGGCTGGCTCACTCCATTAGTAGTGGTTGGCCTTTGTTCAGGAAGGCAGCGTATAGGAATATCGGCAGAAATTCATCGAACTTTCAGCGCCGCTGGAGAATGTTTCCGATGAAGTCGCGTTGGGCAATTTTATCAATGGGTTGAAACCAGACATTCGGGTCGAGGTGCGGATCTTGGAGCCCAATAATTTGGGTTGGGCCATGGAACTAGCCCAAAAGATTGAGGAAAAATTGGTTGTGAACAAGGCCCACAAACCAAATGGAGGAATTAATCACAATCGGGCAGGATGGATGTCGCGGACCACAACCTCTTCTACTGAAGCATCTCATCAAACTTTTGGGGGAAATTCTTCTATAGTCAAGCCTTATGGGGAGGTGCGTAGACTTACTGATTCTGAGCTGCAGAAGAAAAGAGACAAAGGGCTTTGCTACCGGTGCAACGAAAAATGGGTGCCTGGGCATTGTTGTAAGAAGAAGGAATTGAATGTTCTCCTCACCCATGATGTCGAAAAGGAGAGACAGGGGAAGTTGAAGAACTTGATGAAGTGGAACCCGAATTGGAGACGGCCGAAATCACTCAAGTGGTGGAAGTCTCACTCAATTCAGTGGTGGGTTTAACAACTCCGAAGACAGTGAAGCTGAAAGGAATGATTGGTGAACAAGAAGTGATGGTTCTGATTGACCCAGAAGCAACTCATAACTTCATCTCTCTAGAATTAGTGAAAAGGTTGCAATTACCTATTGCTAAAACTGAAGCTTATGGAGTGACCATGGGGACTGGAAATGCGGAACGAGGTGAAGGAATTTGCCGAGGGGTAACTCTACATTTGTAGGGAATTGATATTGTTGAAGAATTTCTGCCACTTGGGTTGGGAAGTTCGGATGTAATCTTGGGCATTCAGTGGCTTGAGACGTTGGGAATGACTCATACAAATTGGAAAACACAAGTGATGAAATTCAGGCTAGGCAGTGAGACCATCACCTTGTGTGGGGATTCATCTCTTGGAAAAACTTTGGTTTCTTTGAAGGCTATGATGAGAACCATTAAACATGGAGCTGGAATTTTGGTAGAGCTCAATCAGTTAGTAGGGCCGGGTGAAGAGAGTCCAGGGGTGCCGAAATTTCTGCACCAAACCTTGGCTGAGCATGAGGCTGTATTTGACATGCCTTAGGGATTACCTCTTGTTCGTGGACATGAGCACTCTATTGTGCTCAAAGAGGGCAGCCAACTGATCAGTGCCCGGCCTTATCACTATTCCCACATCCAGAAGGATGAGATTGAAAGATTGATCAAGGAAATGCTTGCTGCCGGTATAATTCAAGTTAGTAATAGTCCTTTTTCAAGTCCGGTCTTGCTAGTTAAGAAGAAGGATGGTTCTTGGCGATTTTATGTGGACTACAGGGCTTTAAACAAGGTAACAATGCCTGATAAGTACCCAATTCCTGTTATTGATGAACTCCTTGATGAGTTACATGGTGCGAAATTTTTTTCAAAATTGGATTTGGAGTCCGGTTACCATCAAATCAGGGTCAGCAACAAGGATATTCATAAAACCGCTTTCCGGACTCATGATGGACATTACTAGTTCCTTGTAATGCCCTTCGGTCTTACTAATGCCCCTGCTACGTTTCAATCTCTTATGAATGACGTTTTCCGGCCTTATCTCAAAAAGTTTGTTCTAGTTTTTTTTTATGATATTCTGATTTTACAGCCCCTCAGAGGAGTCCCATCAGCAACATTTGGCACAAGCCAATGGTCTCTATGTCAACCGTAAGAAATGTGAGTTTGGTAAAACTCAAGTGGCTTATTTAGGACATATCATTTCGGGGAAGGGGGTAGCAGCTAACCCAAGCAAAGTGCAAGCCATGGTATCTTGGCTGACACCCACTAATTTGAGGGCATTAAGGGGATTTTTGGGTTTGACAGGGTATTATCGGAAGTTTGTGGCTGGATATGCTCAAATTGCTTTGCCGTTGACTGAGCAGCTTAAAAAAGATAAGTTTGGGTGGAATTCGGAGGCTGCAACCGCTTTTGAGGAGCTGAAGCGCGCTATGACTTCCGTCCCTGTTTTGGCAATGCCCGACTTTACACAGCCTTTCATTATTGAGACGGATGCTTCTAGGTTTGGGTTAGGGGCTGTACTTTCGCAGGGACAGCAGCCAGTGGCCTTTTTTAGCCAAGATCTTGGTCCTCAAGGTCGATTGAAGTCCATATATGAGAAGGAATTAATGGCAATAGTGTTTGCGGTGATGAAGTGGCGACCTTATTTGCTTGGGAGGCGTTTCATTGTGCGGATAGATCAGCAGAGTTTGAAGTTTTTATTAGAACAGCGGATGGTGGGAAATGAGTACCAAAAATGGATTACTAAACTCATGGGGTACGATTTAGACATTCAATACCCCGTAGTGAGGCAAGTAATCGGGTGGCTGATGCGCTCTCACACATGCCGGACTAAGTGGAATGTTCAACCTTGGCAATACCACAGTGGCAGCATTGGGATTCTCTAAGAGCTGAATTGGCTGAGGATGAGTTTCTAAAGAAACTAAGGGACGATATCACTTCAGGTACTCAACCTCATATTGGGTTTACGGTGGAACAGGGGGTTTTGTATTATAAAAATGGCCTAGTAATTCCGTGGTCTTCCAAGCTTATTTCTACTCTTATTGGGGAGTTTCATACCTCCCCAATTCGTGGGCATTCTGGAGAGACGAAGACCTATCAGCGTATTGCAGCTGAGTTGTTTTGGGTCGGCATGCGCAAGGATGTTATTAAATTTGTGCAAGAGTGCATAGTTTGCCAACAGAACAAGCATTTGGCTACTACTCCCGCTGGGTTACTCCAGCCCATTCCTCTTCCGGCACAAGTTTGGGATGAGGTTACTCTTGACTTTATTGAGGGGTTGCCTCGTTCTGACGGTTGGGATACTATATTAGTAGTTGTGGACAGATTAAGCAAGTATGCTCATTTTATTGGCTTGAAACATCCTTTTACCGCTGTATCAGTGGCTGACATTTTTGTGTGCGAGATTGTGTGGCTTCATGGCATTCCTCAATTCGTTATTTCTGATCGAGATAGAGTGTTCTTGAGTCACTTTTGGAGTGAGCTGTTTAAGCTTCAAGGTACTACTCTAAAGCAGAGCACAGCATATCATCTTCAATCCGACGGACAGACAGAGGTTGTCAATCGATGTCTGGAGACGTATTTGCGTTGTTTTGCTTCTGAGAAGCCTGGTACTTGGGCTAGTTGGTTGGCATGGGCAGAGTATTGGTACAACACTTCTTCTCACTCTTCCACCCGTTGTACTCCTTTTCGTGCCCTTTATGGTCGAGATCCACCTCATCTCATTCGTTATGAGCGAGGTACTGCTTCGGTGTCATTGGTTGACCAGTTGTTGGAGGATCGCGATGCTATATTAGATGATTTACGAATGCATTTGCTTCGAGCTCAACAGAGGACGAAGATGCAGGCAGACAACAAGAGACACCATGAAGAGTTCAATGAAGGTGACTTGGTTTTCTTGAAGTTGAGGCCATACCAGCAACGTTCTCTCGCTCAACGTAAGTATGAGAAACTGGCTGCTCGTTACAACGGGCCCTTCAAGGTTCTTCAGCGCATTGGGAAGGTGGCCTATAAATTGGAGCTTCCTCCTTCAGCAACGATACATCTTGTTTTCCATGTTTCTCAGTTGAGGCCAGCTTGTGGGATCTCTTCTTCCTCGCCGGTATTACCACCACAATTGACTCCCGAGCTCGAACTAGTGGTGGAACCAGAAATGTTGTTGGGAGTGCGACCTAAGGCTCAAGGCCAACCAGGAGAAGTTGAAGTGTTGCTGAAATGGAAGTCTTTGCCAGAGTTTGAGGCAACTTGGGAGGATTTTCACATGATTCAGCAACAGTTTCTTGACTTTCACCTTGAGGACAAGGTGAATGTTTGGGCGGGAGGTAATGTTAGGCCACAGGTGCGTTTCACTTATTCTAGGCGCAGGGGTAATTCTGGTATTAGTGCTGACGTGTAAGAAATGATTAGTGAGATATGGATTCTGAGGTAGAGGGGAGTTGTGGAATTCTGTTATGCATTCTGTTATGACTAGAGTGGTGAGATGAATAAATGGAAGAGGTTGTGGTTGGAGGGGGGGTATCTTGAGAATTTTCTGTATTGAGCTTGCTCATTTTGGGAGAGTCTCCAAGCCTCTCGAATGCTTGGTTTGCTGTACCGTTCCAATTCATAAATAAAATTCCCTCAACCATTGACTATCTATTGTTATTTTCTTAGTTTTCTGCTCTAGATTGTATCAAACCCACTTTCTTAAACTCTAAACCCATCCTACCTCAACTGTACACATCTAGACCCCTTATTTTTTTTTTCTTTTAAAATATAAATTAATTACTCAAATAAGGGGGAGGGGGCTGCATGTCCCACTGTGTTCACAAATTTTTAGGGTTTCAAATAAGGTATCTCTCTCTCTCTCTCTCTCTTTTTCTCTCTTTCGTTTTTCTTTTCATTCTCTTCTTCTTCCTTTTCTCTTTCTTTATATTTTTGTTGTTTACTGGTTTTTCTCCATGAAAGCCTCATCTTCTCAAGTGTTTCTTGAACCTTTTTAATACCCAAACTTCTAAAACAGTTTTTCTACATTTTTCTGAAATTTTTTGATTTGATCTATTTAATCTGTTTTGGAATTTCATGAAATTTTAACTGTAGAACCCTTAAACACACCAGAAACTACTATAAAATTTTCGAAATTTTCTGATGTATTAGAGGGGTATTTTGGTAATTTTTGGAAAATTTGCCCAAAATTATAGAAATACCTTTTTTAGGTCTTTTTTTTCTTATTTTGTTCTTATTTTCTGTTCTTTTTCATTCTAATTTCTATTCTACCATTTTATATATTTATTTCCCCTATTTTGTGGCTACTTGATTGCTTTAAAATTCAATTCTTGAAATATCTTGCTTCCGCTCTTTGAATCTCATAATTATTTGAGCCTCTTAAAATTAGTCTACATCAATTTTTGGTATCTTTTCCTTGTGCTCTGTCACATTTGTTTTTGAATTGTTGGAGGCCCATTTCCCAAATAAACATTTTTGTCCATTTCCATCCAAAAACGTTGCCACACAAGGCTCAAACACTTTTTTAGAATAATTCATTATCCCAAGAAAACTAGAAGGTGAGATTCTTTTTCCTTTTAGGTAAGTAGTAAAATACAAGTGTCTAATTGTACTATATATACCATTTCAATATGTGGATAACCTCACTGTGTTGAATGTAGCCCCAAAATCACCTGATCAGATGACACTATTTATTTGATTAGACAACTCTTGTGGATTGAGTATTGGCCATGCAAGAGTAGAGCTACGATTTCTTGTTAGTAGTTTTCATCCAATAGGTGACCTATTGATTGTTTGGATGTTATGCTCCACATCAATAAGCTAGTGAAGTAGAGTAGATCATTTATTTGTGTAGTGGCATAATGGCCATGATGTAGTTCAAATATGTGGGGATTTGAATTTATGGGTTATAGGTTCATTAAAATACTGTTTTCTTTTGCGGAAATGATTAAGGTTGTGATGTTGCATAATAGAGATGATACAAAGGTTTTTTTTTTTTAAGAGGTAAACGGGTGAAATTTTTATTGAAGAACAAAAGAGAAACAAACAAACAAACAAAAGAACTCTCATCAAGGGGATGAAAGGCCAAGAAAAGAAAAAACAAAATCCTCAAAAAAGACCATAACTACAACTCCTTACTCCAAACAAAATACCACTCCCTTTCATCAAACTCCACACGAATGGAGATCTAATCAAACAACAAACGGTAAATAAGAAGGGAAATCTCCTTCGGCGCTCTCAAGGTACCCTCAAAGATTCTAGAGTTTCTTTCCTTCTAAAGCTTCCAACAGATGGCCCTTGGCAGGAAAGACCAAATGGTGGAAGGCAAACCAACAAGACCTCGAATTCCCTAACCTGCAATCAAATCGCAAAAATGGGAGGGAAAGGACCAAGAGATGTTAAGAGTAGAGAGAAAGAAACCCCATACCTAGTGAGCCAGAGCACAATGACCAAATAGGTGATCCACCGATTCCACTTCCCGCAAACATAAAACACATATGTTAGCCAAATTTAAACCCCTACTCTGAAGATGATCAAGGGTGAGAGTTTTATCTAGGATAACCGTCTAAATGAAAAATGAAACATTTGAAGGAATGCCTGGGATCCAAATGTTCCTAGAGGGAAAATACCTATTAGGGTGCCCAACCATCTCAAAATAGAAAGATTTTGAAGTAAATCTACCATGCTTTGTAAGATTCCAGACTAACTCATCCACCCGGTTCGGATAAGGAAGAATCCCTTCTAGCAAATCCAACAAACTAAACAACTCCTCAAACTCCCAGTCATTCAAATCCCTACAAAACCTAGGCAACCAAACAATCCTTTCAGTATCAAAAGAATCAGCCACAGAGACTCTAAAGTCAGCTGCTACCATAGAGAGATCTGAAAGCCTTATTTAAAGGAACCTCACCCACCCATCTATCTGCCCAGAAACAAACATCACTATTGGACCCCATCTTAAAACTAACTAGATTTCAAAACAAATCCCTCAGATTCATTGTGGATTTCCACAAGCCATACCCATGCCTATACCGAATTCTCTTAGTCTCCCAATTCGAGGCCAAGCCAAATCCAACAATCACCACCCGACAGACACCAGAGACTCCTTTTCAATCCCAAATCTCCACAGCCATTTGGCGAGAAAAGCCTTATTATGGTCCCTAATTGATCTCAACCCTAGACCCCCATCACACTTAGGCTTACAGATGTGATAGCAAGGTTGAGGTAGAATGATAACAATAATAAAGTTAAAGAACAAAAAATTGAACTTTAAGCACACAAAAACTAGTCAAGAGTTAATGGAAATAGAAGAAGAAACTTGATTAGAGGGGGTTAGAAGAAATGGTCGTGCGCTAGAAAAATCTAAAAATTTGCAAGGTGATTCTGACCTCGATCAAGAATGTGTACCAAATTTCAAATAATTCTGACAAGTCTAGCTATATAAAATTATATAAGCTTTTAGATTGTAGAATCTTGAAATTAAAAAAACCATAAAATTAGAGGTAGAAGATGAATCAAGAACTATATGAAAGCAAAGAAAAATTTTAAGAAACTTGTATGAATGGTAAATAGATTGATCAATGAATAAAACCTTAAAAATAAAAATCAAGAAAAGATAAGAATAGAAGGAGCGATTTTTATGGTTCAAGAAACATCAAGATTCAAATTCTTGAATCAAAGAACAACCAAAGATAAAGAAAAGAGAAAAAGAAATAAAAGAAGATAAGAGAAGAAAGAAGAATAAGAAGAAGATGGGGAAAAAGAAGGACCTTATGAGGAAATCACCAATCTCATGTTCCTTGGAAATCACTAACCAATGTCTCCAATCTTGGCACCATAGCTTGAAAAAGAAAGAATTATTCTCACTCGTGTAGAGAAAAAACAAAGAGTTTTTTTTATTAATTAACTTCATTCATTAATAAAAATTGCGGGTTACATGCATATATATAGACTTTTTATGCTAATTTTTCCAAAACCCACTCTAAAACTTCTTAAAAAAATAACTCTCTAAAATAACTAAATCCCATAGTAAAGTGATATATTATCTGTATTTTGGCCATAACTTTCCCAAATCACATTGGATTCTTAAGATCTTGGTCTCATTAGAAAGGTAACTAGATAACCTTTCAAACGATACAGAAATCAACCCAAATAGATGAGTTTTGGCCCTCCAAAATACGGCCTAAAGAGAAGAAAAAAAATGGGATTAGAACTTTGATTTAAAGACTCTTAATTACATGAGGACTCTAGAATAAATTCCACATATAAATAAAAGATAAGGCTAAAGATAATCCTAACATAAAATCTAATAAAATACTAATTAAATCAACTCCAAGATGC
>JAOXJP010262671.1:0-15002 GCA_025762735.1 Platanus orientalis
GTTTTAATCTAAACAATTACATCAGGCTTTTAATTTTTTTATTATGAATTCGGTCTTAATATTAAAAAGGTATTCTAAAATAATTTAAGGTCCATTATTATTATTATTATTTTATGGTAAAGGTAGATTGAGTTTAAAGTGGAATTAAATTAGGCTGCGTTTGGCAGCCACCTTTAATGCCATCATTTCATTTGAGTTCTAAAGGCTTTGTAAGTTTGTAACCATGAAATGATGGTTTCCTAATGAACTAATTCAAATGTATACTGATTTGTTAACAACAATTAAAGTCATCTTAGGTTTTTCTGTAAAATGAAATGACTTATCTTATCAAGCACAATTGGCTGAAAATCTGAATAAGTTTATCATAAACCCAAACCCTTGTGGCTACAAATGCCTTGAAAAACTCAAATGAAATGATTAGATTACAAGTGGCTGCCAAACAGGCTATTAGTTTATTATATTTGATAACTTTAATTTTGATAAATAAAGATTATAAAATATAAAAGCGACTTAGCTAAGAGATAAATTAAAGCCATAAAACCCTAGCATTTAAAAATTTAAAAGCACCTTTTTTTCAGCTTTCCTCTTCACTTTTACCCCCACTTTGGGGCATGGATTTAGACCCACTTCACGTGGCGTAGTATGACTTTTCAGACCGTGGCTGTCAGGGTGTCACATGCTCTCTCAAGGGTTCAAATCATATCAGGTTCAATGGCATTATGCCACGTTAGTACTTATCCAGCACGTGGCATTACATGCCTGACAAATGATATTTTATGAGGCATAGTTTATTAAAAATTCCACGTGGCATAATATCCTTCTATTCCCTGTTTCTTGGGACAACGGAACCACAAGAATCCACGTGTATTCTAATGTCCCCCATTATCAATCGCATCACTCTTTAGACTATATGCGGGGCAAGGAGGCAACATGTCTCGATCTACCCTATCCAAAATTTCAGGACGGTTCGCTATTTTGCTTTATGGGATTTTTAGGCTGCGTTTGGTAACATTTTTAAAGAGTGATTCTCGCATTCTCAGTTTTCAAAATTAAAAAATAAACGAGAAAAATGTTTGTTAATTTGATTTCACTCCCAATACACAGTTAAGAGTAACTTTTTGGTAGCTAAAAAAAGTTATTCTACCGTTTTCATTCCCATCTCTCATTTCCACTCTCGATACTTTAGGAAGAGGCTCCCATGATGATGACTTACGATGAAGGTAAGTTTCCTCTTCCTCCTTTGTCTTTTCTGATTTTGGGTTTGTTTTTAGGTCCACATTTTTACAAGAAACACTTTTTCTATTTTTTCTCTATTTTTTTCATTATTCCTCCTCTTAATCCTACTTTTTAAAAAAAAAATATTTTATGGTCTAAAATTTTGCAGACTAACAATGGCTTCAAACTATCGAAAGTGAAAAACAAAAAGAGAAAAGAAAAGAAAAGAAAAGAAAAAAAAAATATAAAAAACTTTGAGAAAGCCACCAAGAAAGTCGCAACGAATTTTCTTCTATTGTCTCTAGTTGGCGGCAAGCTTCTTCATTGACTGAGACAATGGCATAGAAAAGAAGTTTATCGATTTGAAATGAATTTTTCTAGAATTAGAATCCTTTTTTGGAAGTCAGCTGAGACAAGCTAAAAGTTTTGCTTTAATTCGTTACATGTTTTGGGAGATCTTTGGTTCGATTGGTTTATAAGACACTATGCTATCGAGATTTACTTGATTTTGCAAGTTTTAATGGTTATTTCTTCCTTCGAAGGCCAGTTTCTTTTGTTTTTTAATTAGAGCTAAAGAACATTAAAGTTGAGAAATTAGTAGTTCCAAAAGGAACTCTTGAATTCATAACGTCCGACCTTATTGATTTACCGGAGATTATGACTAAGAGTATTAATTATTGAAAATTTGTTGTAATTTTATTTATTTATTTTATTGTTTATGGAGACGAATCCATCAAGAGAAAAAAAAGCTTTCAATTAAGAATATATTACTTGTAATTTTCGTTTAGGTTGCTAAATAGTCCAGTTTAAAGAATTGATTCTACACTGGTAATGAACAAACACGAATCACTTCAAAAAAAATAAAAAAAATACATTTTACAATGGTTTTATCAAATACTTTTCTGATTATGGAATTCACTCCAAAGAATACATTCTTGGTGGAATCAAGAATCAAGAATTGAAAGCTGAAATCCTGGGAGTGTTACCAAATGTAGCCTTAATTTATTGATAATGGGTTGGGGGCTCCGATTAACATGTTAAGGACATTGGGTGGTTTTCTTTTCTTTTTTTTGCATTCTTGGGATTTCTCAATCCAATTGTTAACGGTTTGGTTCAGGTTAACCTGTTCAAGCTAGTGGGTTGTTGATATTATTTTGTTACTAATTTATTTTTAATTTTAAACTTAGAACCCTAATGTCTAGTGAGTTGTACCACTGTGGGTCAATTGTGCAAGACTATATTAAAGAATAAGGGATCTCATTTACCTAGGGGTGTCAATGCATCTTGGCATGAGTAGAGCTTTGTTAAGCTCAGCTTAGGCTCTTCACACATGGATCAAGCATAGGTTCAACTCAATTCATTAAAATCAAGCTTATTGTTTCAGCCCTGAATCTTAAAGCCCAATATCCCATGAATCAAACCTACTCCTACTTCTATTGGCTTAAGTTATAAACTGTATTAAATAGTCTTAACAACCTATATTATAACAAGCAATATTTAACATTTATGTATTTATTTGTTATGAACAAATATATCAAATTGTTTACTCCCCCATGTTCCCAAACACAAAGGTTGGGGAGTATAGGGTTAAAACTATAAAAATGATTTTCAAAAAAAGCATGATGTGCTTAGTGTTTGTGTTTGGGAATATGGGAGTGTAGACAATTCGAGAGTAAACCATTTTCTCCCTTATGTAGAAGACTTCAGAAGAAGTTGTCTATAGTTCTAAATTACTTTATAGTCCAAATGGGGGTCATATCATAGCCACAAAAGTGGTTGTGATTTGATTGAAATTTGTATTCAAATCTTGAGCATCAAATCACAACCACAAGACCATTTAGACTATGAAGTGAATAAGGGTTGTAGACGATTTCATCTCTTAATGAGTGATCCTTTTAGTGAATTGAGCCTGGTGTAGCTCGGGCTAAGCTCACTTAGCTAAAAGAACTCAATTGGAGGTTCAGACTCAACTCTACATATAACACTCCGCACATGTTTACATACACTTAGTAGGATTTAAATGCATATTCAATTACTTATAAACTTGATCAACTTTAAAGACCAATTTGTGTAAACTTAGAATGAATTAGTAAGTAAGCTATACACCATTAGAAAGATCTGAAAGTTTAGTTTTCAACAAAATAAATGACGAGTAAATAAGAGTTTCCTTGAAAAAGAAGATTTTTGTTTTTTGAAAATCTGGGTAAGCTTGATCGATCGAGGTGAGTAGGTTTGATTGATTGAGGTAAGCGAGCTCGATAAGTGATAAAACTTGACCTAAGTCAACATAAAAGCCCTAAGAATGAAGGAAAAACAGAAGAGGAAAAAAGAAGGTTATGTTTGAAAGAGGTTTTAAGATTTTTAGTGAACAATGAAAAATTAGGGAAAGATATCAATTTTTTAATTTCCGATTAATAAGTAAGTAAACATGAATGGTTAACATCGTTTTAATTGTTCTTAGCTTTTTAGAATATTTTGATTTTGGTTTTTTTGTAAGTAAACATGAATACTTAACATAAGTTTTTACTCCTCAAGGTTCTTAGAATGAATTGGAATCATGTTTTGTAAGTAAACAAGAACACTTTATAACGTTTTTATTCTTTTAGGTTCTTAGAATGGTTATTTTACTGAATGATTTATGTTTTGTAAGTAAACATGAACACTTTACATCATTTTTAATATTCTTAGGTTCTTAGATTCGTTTGTTCATAGTTTTATATAGGATCGTGGATGTTTTGATTTGTTTAAGCTCTTAAACCCATGTTTTTAAAAGGAGAAATCTGTTTTGAAAGTAAACATATGTGCTATGTTTTAAAAAAAATCTATTTAGGTTCTTAGATGGGTTTGAATCCTGTTTTGCAAAAGGCCATGGATGTTTTATCTTGTTTGGATTAATTTAGGTTTTTAGAATGGCTATTTTGAAAGGATATTATACTTTTTGAATGATTTTTCAAAGGGTTTTGTAAAAAAAACTATTTTTAATGATTGTTTAAAGAATTTTAAAGTACAAATTAGTAGAATGATGTGTTTAGGTGAGTCTTTTTTTTGTGGCAAAGACATAACATATATTAACTAAGAAAGAGGGGGCTGCACAAAAGTGGCAGCATCACAGTTCAGATCAACCTCCAACCAAGAAGGGGGAGAGGAGGGCCAAATCCCAAGGGACTTTGACACAACACCGTGCTTAGCTAAGTGATCAACCATTGCATTAGCACAACGTTTAACATGAGAACAAAAAACAGTAAAGGTCTTTATAAAGTTAATACAATCATAAATGAGACTACTTATGAGTTAAGGAATCTCTCCATGAGGATCTGAAAGGAGGGAAATGACTTTCAGAGAGTCACCCTCAAGGATCAAGCACCTAAGCCCTAAATCATGGGCTGTAGAAAGAGCCAGTCTACCCGCCATGGATTCTGCTACCAAAGGAGAGGTAGCAATACATCCATCTGATCTAGCATGCAAAAAAGTACCTTGCTAGTCACGAACCACAACCCCCATTCCTCCTAATAGAAAGGCAACACGAAAAATGCCATCAAAATTGACCTTTACAAGGTCTCCCACTGGTGGCTTCCAAGCCAAATAGTCAGTTCTCACATCTGGCACCAAAAAAGAGCCAAATCTAACAAAGGCCTCAGACATCATCTTGAAAACAGCAGAGGAAAAGTTAAGCATATTGAAATCAACTTTATCAAAAATAGCTTTGTTCCTAGCTTTTCATATATTCTAAGCAAAAATAGCAATGATGCTTAAAAGATTTATAAATTCAAATTTTGACAGAAAGGGAAGATCACACCAAGATTTAATCCATTCAGCAAAGGAGGAAGAGGTGATGACAGTAGTTCTCAAACAAAGTGGGGAGGCATACCAAACCGGAGCCACAACAAAACACTTAACCAGGCAGTGCAAGGTTGATTCTTTTTCCTCTTTACATAAAGGGCAAGAATCCATCATAAAGATTCTCCTAATCTTTAAGTTTTCCTTTACTGGGAGAGCCTCTTTACAAGCAAGCCATAAGAAGTGTTTGACTTTTGGGGGGACATTTAAGGCCCATATACGATTCCAAAGGAAAGAGGTTTGAGAGCTTTCTGATGATGGAAACTGAGTCAAAGTCAAGAGAGAGGGAGGGGGGAATAAGATAAAAAATAAGCAGGTTTAACTAAGAACATTCCTTTTTTATCCAGGCTCCAAACCAACTTATCACTCAAATTAGAAAGGGGGATAGGGATCCTACAGAGACTGTCCACATCTTTAGGAGAGAGAAGGTTTCTAATGCCTTCAACATTCTAAACTCTAGAAATCGGATTGATGAGTTGGGAGACTTTATGGATTTGAGGAGGATCCTGAACAATAGGGGAAAGTCTAAAGTTTTGAGCACTTGGAATCCAAGGATCTCTCTAAATATCAATATCCCTACCATTTCCCACCCACGATAATAGCCTTCTAGATAGGAGATCTCTACCTTTATTAAGACTCCTCCATGCCCAGGAACAATTATTCTTGCATTTAATAGACATGAAAGACCCCCTCACAAAGTAAAGAGATTTTAAAAGCCTAACCTAGAGACTGTCAGTGTTGTGGAGGATTCTCCAAGCTTGTTTAGCAAGGAGGGTAATGTTAAAATGATGAAGATCTCGAAAACCCAGTCTGCCATCTTTAATACTTTTCTGCATTTTGTCCTATGTAATCCAATTAATTTTCTTGTCGTTATCACCACTCTCCCACTAGAACTTATGTTGACTAGACTTGATAGCTATGCAAATGGATTTGGGAATTAGGAAACATGACATAGCATAAGATAGAATAGTAGCGAAACTGATTTCAGGAGAATTTCTTTACCAACTTAGGATATAAGCTTTCCCTTCCAACCTTGAATTCTTTGTCTAGCTCTTTCTTCAATGTAGGAAAATAGAGATATTTTATCCCTACCAATGGAAGAAGGAAGCCCCAAGTAGTTTGTAAGGGTATGAGCTTGTTTGATCTGAAGAATGCCTAAAACCTTACTCTTGAATTGACGAGGAGTGTTTTGACTAAAAATAACCTCAGATTTCTCATGATTTATTACTTGACCCGAGTTCTCATTGAATCTATGTAAATAATCTCTGATTTCCTCCACATCTTTTGGATAGATTTTAGAAAAGATATAACAGTCATCGACAAATAGGAGATGGGAAATAGTGGGGCTAGCGCGATTTATTTTGATCCCATAGATTCTACTTATATTTTCTAAATTGATGAGCAATGAAAAAAAGCCCCTCCACATAAATCAAGAAAAGGAAAGGGCATAAGAGATCTCCCTGACGAAGACCCCTAGATGGAGATATCTCTTGACCGGGGGAACCATTGACAAAGA
This sequence comes from Platanus orientalis, assembly GCA_025762735.1. Classification (NCBI taxonomy): domain Eukaryota; kingdom Viridiplantae; phylum Streptophyta; class Magnoliopsida; order Proteales; family Platanaceae; genus Platanus; species Platanus orientalis. Next base: position 6,569 of record JAOXJP010262671.1, read on the forward strand.
TTTTGTAACTAACCGACGCCATACATTCATGAATCCAACTTTTCCATTTGTGGTTAAAACCAATTTTTTCCATCATAGATAAGACAAAATTTCATTCTACCCTATCATAGGCCTTGCTTATATCAAGTTTTATAGCCATATGATGCTTGTGAGATTTATTGTTTTTTAAGCATCTAAGCATTTCATGAGCAATAATAATATGGTCATAAATTTGTCTCCCCTTAACGAAGGCACTTTGATGAGGAGAAATAATTTTAGGGAAGACCTCTTTCATCCGATTAGCCATGGATTTAGAAATGATCTTCTAGAAGTCCTTGCATAAGCTAATGGGTCTAAAGTCCGCCATAGATTCAGGGGATTTAAGCTTTGGAGTAAGGACTATAAAAGTTTGATTGATTGAAGCTAAGGAGGAGTTTCTATTGAAGAAGTTTAGCATAATTGCGGTAACATCTTCCCCCACTATCTCTTAATATTCTTAAAAAAAGCCTGCTTAGAAACCATCCGGGCCGGGAGCCTTTAGCTTCCCCATTTGAAAGACAACTTTCTTTATTTCCTCAGGGGAAAAGTCTCTATCCAGTAAGGCCTTAGATTCCTTTGAAAGAAAATGATAAGTATTCCCCGTAATACTTGATATTTGTTCCCTAGAGGGATTCTTTGATTCAAATAAAGATGAAAAGTAGTCTTTAGCATTGCTATGGATATTTCCCCGACCCGTAATCCAAACCCCATTTGAATTTTTGAGAGAGACAATTTGATTCCTAGCTCTTTTAACCATGGTAGTAAGGTGAATTTTTTTTGAGTTTCTGTTGCCGCATTTAAGCCAGTTGACTCTTGATTTTTGGGTCCACAGAATCTCCTTTTTATGGTTCCAGTCATCCAGGTTAATTTCTTCCCTTTTAATAGACTTCAAAATATCTTCATTTGGATGGAAAGAATGAAGCTTGGCCAAATTTTCCTTTGCTTCTTGAATATTATGATCAATGTTTCCAAAAACCATTTTATTCCATCTCTTAAAGGAGGGGGGAAGCGTATCCAATTTGTTTTTGAACTTGTGAAACAGTCAGGATTGAACTTGCTATTCCATACAGCCTAAATATGATCCTTACAATTTGGATGATTAGTCCAATCCCATTCAAATCTAAAGGGTCTAGGAAGGAATGAAAGATAGGGGGAGGAATCTAAAACCAAACAACTATGATCGAAGCCATGTATAGCATAATTTTCCAAATTAGCCTTAAAAAAAGGAGTTTTCTAGTTATCATTGATAGCAGTACGATCTAGTCTCTCCTTGATATGCCTAATGCCCCCTTGATTATTGACCCAGGTAAAGAAAGGGCCATGATGCCCCATATCCATCAACGCACCATCATCAAGGACTTTATGGGTCTTTCTAATGCACCTATTCGGAATGTAGATCCCCCAAACTTTATCATTACTATCCCAAATATAGTTCCAGTGCCTAATACATAGAATGGGCCCTGACGTATTTTTCACTTTTTCAGTAATCTGATTATAAAAGATAGATCTAAGTTCCCTAGCAGGTTCCCCGTACATGAAAAATGCCCTCTAATAGGTTTTGGTCTCTTTATTATAGATTTGGCAGCTATAAATCTGGGATTGAGCTTAGACACTCTAACATCAATATCCTTTCCCTTCTATAACACTAAACCCCCTGAAAGACCAACAAAATCAACCGCTTTTAAATTCCAATCATTGCGTATACCAGATTTCTTCCAAAACGCACTACCTTTACACTTTGTTTCCGATAAAAATACAATCTGTGGGTTTTTGGACTAAATCATAGCTCGAAGTGCTCTAGTTGTCAGGGATTTTCTGATTCCCTAACAGTTTTAAGTGGAGATCTTCATAGATAACCAAGGTGCTGTTCTGGGACAGACGCCGGAGCCCATGCAGCTAATTTGGATACTAAGGGAAAGTACACAAGTTGAGAGTCCCTCCAGAGATGGAAAGGGACTGAAGCAAATGAAGACCCAATTCTAAACTCCAACATCTTATTCGTGAGACACATTATGAGGGGCCTAAACTCACCACTACACCACTTGATTGCAAAGAAAGAATTAATGTAGATGGTTTTTGATGGGGAAAGAAAGGCCCGTCTTACAGAAAGCCTGCTTCCTAAACCCTTCCTGAGAAAAGAGTGGCAACACTCCACTCGTATGGGGTACCACTTCCATATACAATAGCCCTTGGATTTTTATCAATCTAGAAGATAGGAGGGAGAAAACTCAAGTGTCTGAACTCTTCCTTAAGAGCAAACAAAAGGAATTGAGAAAGAAAGTATTTGTATCTCCAACTGACTTCACGAGATAAAGCCAATTTACATGCATACATTACATTCATCAGTTTAATCCATTGTTTTTCATTTAGCCCGATGAAAATAACTCAATTTCTTCCTATGATTATATGGGAATCTTATTGGGGAATCGAGAAAAATCATCCAACATGCCTAAATGGAAGTTAAGCAAATACACTCAAAAGAAAGAAAGGAAGAAAAGTACCTTTAGGTGAAAAAAACTTTGAAAATTAAATTTTAAAGTCGAAAATACCTCACTCCGCACAGCAAGGCAGAGACATAGAGCTTTGTATGGCCTTGCGATCAAACTTTCATCACTTCGAACCCTCTTTGTCGACTTCACCCCCTTAGTCATGAGAGAATGAAGACTTTCTTCATCAATGATATATGAAGGAACCAACTCTTAATTATGATCGCCTCCCTCTTCTTTGCTATGAGTTTTTTTCAAAGGATGAGTAATCTTATTCGTACTTTTGAACTTCTCCAAAGATCTTTTCAGAGCCTTCAGAGATGAGTCCCGACATTTTTTTTCTTTATAACTGGTAGGGTATCATCCTCTTTACTTGCTTCGTTGTGTTTCAGCTGTAGAGATTTATCGTTGGGATGGCTCAGGTATGCCTTCTTTTGCACTGTTTTGTGAACAATAAGCTTATTAATGTTAGAAGGAACTCTTTTTTGATTTTGGGAAGTAGAAAGGCCAACCACAATAGAATCTAGTTTAGGAGAAGAGATAGGATTGAATCTCGAGTCAAGGTTTGGGCCAACCTTTGAACCCGTTTTTTAAGTTTGGATACCCCCTATTTCAGGAAAGGGATCACCAAGGCATTAGATTCTGGTTTTCTTTTTTCACTCAAAGTATCACATCGGGGTATTTGGGTTGACTCTCTATTGTCCTTCAATAAAGAGGGTTCATTGACAAAGGCTTGATTAAAAGGGTATTGCTTAGCTGGAGTCATGATAGGAGGAAAACAAATCCTTGCTGATGATATTGCTTGAGGACCCAGCGATGCAAGATCTTGAGAAAGAGACCCACACATTGAAAGTTGAACCAAAAAAACAGGTGGCAAACCTTCCATCTTCCTCGATCTTGACCAAAACCTAGGAGGGTTCGAGTAGTTTCCTTTGTCCTTCTTGGCCGATAGACTAAAATCACTGCTATTTGGAAGTTGAGTACTTGATAGCGTGTAGATCTTTTTCTTTATTGATTGAGGAAGCGACTGATTGGATAGCCTTACATTTTCGACATCATATCCCTCCAGGTAACCAGCCGGGTAGTTAGGAAAAATCTGTAAAGGGCTCTTGCCCTTTAGATTTTTGATTGTTTGATTTTCACTATAGCTGCCATCAGCCTCCTCGTTGAACTCATGTAACAAAGTACGGATGTGACTTGGTGATTGTTGGCTCAGGGAAGAGTTAACTCGTTCTTCCACAGGAGAGTAAGACTGAGTTTCAACCATGGAGTTTGAACGAGGGTTGAAGAAATGATGGGGGGCTGAGAAGCGTAGACCATGATCCCGAAACAAACGGTTTGGTGACTCAGAGTGGATACCATTTGCTAAACCTCTTTTTCTTTGAATCACCTCCACAGATTTCCCCTTGCATTTATCCTCATACTTTAAATTGCATTCAATGTCCTCATGATCCACCTTCTCGCAGTAATAGCAGTAGTTTCTTAACCGTTCATACTTAACTGTGACCGGATATATTATGTCGTCTTCACATTTAAGTTTGAAGGCCCGAATCAACGGCTTTGAGATGTCGATGCCGATCCTTACTTGTAGGAATCCCTGTTCGTTGTGGTCCACCATCTTAAAACTACCCATTCTTTTTGCTAAAACTTTTGCTACAGTGTTTGTGAAGTGATCCCATGGGACCCCTTGGAATTGGGTCCAAAATTCTACCTCTAGAAACTCCACCGCCTCTGGATTGAAGCCTGGAGCCCAGGAAGCTGGCGTTATGGTATTTTTTTTAAAATTGTCATGGACCATCAGTCCATTTCTTGCAATAATCCTTAACACATTGAAAAATTACCCTATAGCGTTCATTTTCCATGGGTAAAATATTAGTGGGCCTTATCCATGACCAGGCTTTTGATAGAAGCTTTATAAAAAGTTCACTATTGTGGGGATGCCCTATAAGTGGTTTAGCCACGACAAATAGAGACCACCTACCATTTGACCCATCCTTGCAATGCTTTGCCATGGTCACCTATTGGGTTACATTACAGGACGCTTGGAGCTGGGACACTAGTTCATCCTCGTCTTCTTCATTAGCTTGATTGAGTTCAGATAGATTCACCACTTTCATATTATCATCATCTTCCGCCATTTCACTAGGTAAGAAAAACTAGGTAGATAACCAGTCTTAGGGGACAAAGGCCCAAGAAATGATATCTGGATTATACATCGGAACTAACAGAAGAAAACACCCCTAAAAGATCAAACTCGAAAGGAAATAGCCCCTAAAAATAAACAGATAAAGATCATGTATAAGAGTAGGCATCTTCATGAATAAACAAGAAGAGCTCATCCAGGCATCTCAAACATTGGGATAGAGAGCACAGTAAATGAGGAAAATTGTATCAGTGCCTAAATGAGTCATGTTTAGGTGAGTCAAATCCTCTTGTTTTTATGTTATGCTTCAAAAGATATGCATTGTTAGTAGTCTTGTTTTACATAACTGATTTGTTATGCATTGATAACAGTTAGTTTTAGTATAACATATATATTTATTTTGAAAGTTTTATATCTTTTGGTATCTTTTATGATATGAGACACATTTTCCATCAAATAGGAAAATTTGATGGAACCCTCCTCACCGGGTTTAAATAGATGCGATCAGGTACCCTCTTTGTCAGGTCACATAATTGACGAATCAATTCTGTTTTGACCCTCACCACTAGGGGTGAGATAGTAGTATCTCTTCACAAAGATTATAATAGGTGCAATCAGGTACTCCACTCATCGGGTCACATTACTAGGTGTGAACAGGTACCCAATCATCGGATCACATTAATAGGTGAAATCATTATTAATTATCTGTTTCAGTTAGTTTCATTATATGTTTTAGATGTATATTCAGTTTAAGTTCAATATTTCAGTTTAGTATTTTATATTTTATATCTTAGTGTAGTTATACATTTCTTTTTCAGTTCTGAGTTGTTATCTACTCTGTCTTAGATTAGAAAACATTATTTTCAACATGTATTTGTAATTAAGATAGTTATTTTCAAGAAGCATGTTTAGTTCTATTTTTATTAAATTATTAATGTTCACTGACCCAAATACTTCTGTATGTTTAAGTATTGTTATTTATTTGCAAAGTTAGTCATGCTTATAGAGTTGATACAATGTTTTTCAGATGATGATGAAATAGGCTAGTCCAGTATCATGGATCCATAGAATATTAATGGAGTTTATGATTTAGTTTTATTATTTATGGTTTTTCAAAGATGGTGACATTATGTTATTTGATTCAATTATTCGTTTTAGACTCGGTATGAAGACAAATTTATTTAATTTATGGTTTGGTTTCAATTTAAGTTTAAGGGATTGTAATACATTAGTTGGATTCAATTTATTGGTGATTTATTATTTATAGAATAGTTTCAAATGTATATAATAGAATGTCATATGCTATGGTTATGAAACAATGATTTATATTTGGATGTTTGATTCTGTTGCGTATGTATGAAAGGTAAATACGAAAAATAAATATACAAATTGTAAGGTATCAAATTAAGAATGAAAAGATAAATGTAACATGTCGAATTTATAACCAATTTGATATGGGTTTCGGAGCACAATGCTACGGGCTTGAAACAAAGCTTAACCTTTGCTCATGATGAACCAAGCTCCGAGTTAGACTTGACTCATTGACGACCTTAATTTCACCGTTTCAATGCTGTAGAATAGAGAGATTGAAAGAAACCCATTCACTCAGAGGGAGGAAGAGAACTCACTCATTTAGATCCCTTCATTGTCTAGTTTCATGCAATTGGTAAGGGTAGGGGTGGCAATGTTTGACATGACCCATGAACTCGACACAAACTTAACACAAAATAAGCAGGTTAGGGTTGATTGTAAACGTGTTTTGGATTAAAGAGGATCGATTGCTTTGACACGATTAATGAATGGGTTAGATGTGGGTTGACTCATATAGTCATATACCCTTAACCTGACACAACACAAATCTGGCCCGCCAACACTAATTAGCACATAATCCACAAACCTAACATGAAATAAGTGGGTTAGGGTTGATTGTAAATGCATTTCGGGTCAAAGCAGGTCAACCTGCTTTGACACAATTAATAAATGGGTCGGTTCGGATTGAGCCATATGGTCATATACCCTTATTTGGATACAACACAAACCCGACTCGCCAACATGAGTTGCCACCCCTACCTGAGTTTTTTTTTTTTTGACTAGTAAATGATGAATTTATTACTCTACAATTACGCCCCGTTTGGGAACCATTCTCTGATTCTCTTCCAAAATTTAGTAAATGGATTATAGAGATTCTTCGTTTTTTGGAGTCATTCCTTAACTAGATGAATGTTTGGTAACATTTAATCTAGAATTCATTTTTTATATATTTTGAAGTAGGATGCTTGGCAACAACATGCATAAAATCCATTTTTTCCAAATTGATACAAGAATTTGGCATATTGTTGAATATGTAGAGCCAAAAATCCATAAAAAAATGTGCAATTATCATTTAGCTCAATCTCAACATAGTCACCAAAATCTATCCATAAAAAATAGAGAAAATGAAGATTTTTTGGTAAATTTGCTTGTTAGGGATATTTTGATAAATTCATTTCTATTTACAAATTTCTATTTCAGCAAGATTGTTATTCATATCCTCTTCTTATTTGAAGCTTTTCTTTTGATGTGGATATGAGGAGTCAAGGTTATAAGTTTGCTCATCGAGTCTCATGCTCATGAACCCAAAAAATTCGTTCTTTAATTTTTTTGAAAATACTATTTTTATTTTTAGTGCCAAAAAATGTTGTTAGAATGTGAAATTTGGAGCTATTCTAAGAATGCATTAATTGTATCTAAACACCATTTTCTCATTTTTTAAATTTGTTGGAACTAAAAATGGATGAAATGCATTCTTTGGAAGGTTCCCAAGTGGACCCTTAGTCGATAAAGTTACTAATTATATCTAATAAATCATATTTTTTTGGTACGGATAATAAATCATATTTATGATTTAAGACATAAATCATATTTATGTCTTAAATTTTAGACACGTTGACAGGCTAATTTAGCATGGAAGGTTTTCTTATGTGTTGGCCTTTCCACCCGCTTAATAATCAGGTTGGTATAAAGTACTTTTCGACCCAACCTTTTCGTATATATGAAGATAAAATTTTATTAAAAATAGAAAATAATACAAACTTTGTATGCAATGTTTAGAATATTGGTGGATGATCTTGCATAAAGTGGAAAGAAAATAGGAGAATGATTGTCTGTGTTGACTTATTTTTGAATTTGATGTCTTTTTTTGACTATATACTTTTTCAACTGAACACTTTTTTGAACTTTTTACCCACAAAAACAACACATGTGAGTTTATAATTCACCATAAACAGTACTACAGAGGCATTTTCATCACACAACATTTTCCTCCAAGTCCAGATTTCGTGTGCACAAAAGATGTGGGCATGGATCATGGTGTGGACACATCAGCGTCGAAAAGTGATTTACACTTTTTGGAGGCACACATATCACTTTTACGGCGCTGATGTGTACACACCCTGGTCCAGGCGCACAGTGTGCGCACATCTTCTGGGGGGTTTTCTTCCAAATAATAAGACAAAATCAATGTTTTCACTTTGACTCTATTTGATGCGTGCAATGGGAACATAAGGCAGAGATCCTAAACAACATAGGGTCCCACAAACAATATAGGGATTTGGTTGCATTGACAGGCCAAACCAGTTGGGTGTAAAGTTAACCTCGGTGGTTAACCCAGCCTAACTCATTGTCACATGGAAGCTACGATAAAGCTCAGCTCAGCTCGGTTCGTTGACATCTCTACATTAAGCTTAATATCTGGTGAAGCTCATAAAATTATCTATAGTTCATACGATCACTGTGCTCGAAGTATGGA
>JAOXJP010262681.1:0-20892 GCA_025762735.1 Platanus orientalis
ATGTTTTAGTTTGATGTCTTTTATTGACCATTTACTTTTTCATCTTAACACTTTTTTGGACCCTTTTAACCCCCAAAACAGCACATGTCTCTTTATAATTCACTATATACACTACAAAGACATTTTTATCACTGAACATTTGCTTCGGTCTTGAGTTTTAAGTACCACCTCCAACATCTCTATCATAGATGTTATATGAAATGAGAATGTTTTGATTATGATTTTAGTAATTGGTTTTGATGATGAATTAGATTATATTATATTTGATTTTATTAGATTAGGCTTGTTTTGATTTGGTTTCTATCTTTATTCTTGTAATATTATATAAACTTGTTACAAAAGGCATTGAAATAAATTGAATGAATCAACAAGAAATCCTACTTGTTCTAATCTTCTTTTGATCTGATGGGTATCTTTAATAGCCCAATAACTTGAGGAGTATTTTGGGGTAAACAAAAAATTTAAAAACAGATAAAACCAAACAAAAAAGGACTAACATTGAACGAAAACTCCCCAAACAATCGAAACCTAACAACAACAAAAAATCTCTTTCATTTGTACATACAGCGGCAGGAGGAAAAAAGAAAATAAAAAAGGAAAAGGAAGAAGAAAATAAGAAATATGCACAAGGTAAGGAGAAGTAGGGTTGCATTTGGTAACACTCCACAAATTTAGCTCCAAATTCTTAATTCTCGATTCCACTGTGAGTGCATTCTCTAGAATCATAAACATATGTGGTTCGGCAATTTTTTTTTAAAATGAAATTTTAATAAAGAAGATAATGATGATAATGCATTAGAATCAATAAAAAAAAATTAAAAAAATCGGGAGCTAGAATTGAAGAGACTACTTTTTCTAGCTTATAAAAAAAATGACTCCAAAACAGATTCTGAGTGTCAAATCCGAGGAGAGAATCTGATGTTACCAAACAAAATTCTTGACATAATCACTTTTTGGAGCTAAGAATTTGAGAATCACTCTTTTGGAATATTACCAAACGTGACCTAGATTTTTTGGTTTTAAGGTTAGGGTTTTTTATTTTTTGTTTAAAATCCCTTGTCTATCGAGCTTTTTGAAATCCAAGTTGATTATAAATTTTTTTTGTACGATCATATTGTTAGCACCCTAATACATTTGAACCGTTTATTTTACATGAATAGGGTTAGAATTTGACACTTTTTGTAAACATAATCCTCTACCACTAGGACTTTATGTGTTTCTTGTTTAAAATCCATTTTTTATCCATGCCTTTCAAAATTTTCTTAAAGTGAATTGTGATATTTTTTTTTATATAGAATCGTGTAAGCCATGGTTATTAGGATCCCAATCCAGATCGTAGGATCGTAATCCTACAATCTTAAATCATCTAAACAATCAAATTCTCTCCCAAAATCTTAAGGCCATAGGATCTTGTAGGATCCCGCTCAGGATCATGGGATCCCATAGGATCATGATCCCACAATGATCTACATATTGTGTTCTTGGGTTTTTTTTTTTTTTTTTGGGTTAATGAAATAAACCTTTACGCTTTTAAGCCTAATTTAATAAATTAAAAAACACTATTTACAAACCCATAATCCCTTGTGACACAAAATTTCAAAAAATATATTTTTTATATAAAAAAAAAAAAAAAAACCTAGCTCTAATTCATTCAAGACTTGATAATGGTGACTAACTATCAAATCATTTGAAGTTCATAACGTTAGTGGCAATGATGATGATGATGATCATGAAAATTCGTTAAGGGATTTCAATTATTTTTCCATGGATGATCTAAGTGTCAGCAACGACATTGATGAGGATGTTGATGACGAAAACCATTTTGAAGAAAACATTGAACTCATTAATAATAAAGAACTTGGTTTAGATGATTGAATGTTCATTTTTATTATAGTTGTGTTGTTGTTACCCAAATTGAGATGGATGGAAACATGAACCATCTAGTATAAATTCGCTTAGTTATTTTAATATGTTTTGTTACTGTGATGTTGGAACTTTGAATACATTGTAATCTAATACTTTGTAGCTAACTAATTAATTTTTGGATAATTTGTATTGAAAAAGGTTTAATATTTTTATAGTTGGTAGAAATGTAGAGTATAGAAGTTGTACTATATCAAAATTTAACATTTTTTAATGATTTTAATGATTCTTTAACCTATATCATTATTATCGGTGGTTTTTCATCTCGGTTACCTAAAAACTAATATATTGTTGTGCTTCATATGTATAAGTCTTAGATAATCGAGGATATCAAGCCTAATTAGTTTGTTTCTACTCCGTGATTTGTGCTTTGGGTAGAAAACTTCGTATTCAATGATATCTTCAAAGGACCTTATTTCAAAGCCTATTGTTGTCCTTGTCCTTTTATTTGTTAGGGTCTATTTAGATGCAGACTAGGCAAGATAATAGATATTGATCCGGTTTTAAGATTGTTGAATAAGAGATATCCCTATCATTTGAAAAGAGATGAATAAATAGGGGTTGGGTACGATTCTGGGTGAGAGAGGGAATGAAACCTTTGGGATGGATCAAGAAAAGTGACATCCGATGGACTGCCCAAGATCCCACGAGTGAATAGAAAGTTCGATCTACATTAGATCTCACCTTAATCACCCCATTTGCGGGCTTCTCTTTTTTCAAGAATGAAAAAAAGAATAAGATCATATTCTTTGAGAAGCAACTGTATTCTCATATTCCAAACATCTACATTTAGAGGTTCAATCTTGCAATGCTTGACAATCGTATGCGTTCATGCAGTTATCATATCAGCGACATGCGTGGGAGGGAGATTCAAAAGTGTTGGATTTATGATTCTTTGAATTGTTTTGGGATTTAGAAGATTAAGAGGACTGGTGGACCCTTATGAGATTTCTCAATAGCAATGGGCTAATTTTGCATTTTATATAGGGGGAGCTATTGTGAAGCCTAGAGAGGCGAAAGCGGTAAATCACTTCTATCGAGTTCCCCAACAACAACTTAGCTTAGTAGCTTAACTCTTTTTACTGGCGTGGCACTATTGGATGCTTCTGATCAATAGAAAGAGGAGGAATAAAAAAAAGTTATAATAAGCATCTATTTGAGTCGATCATTTCCAGGGTATAATTCCATTTTTTTCTTATGTAGTGGAAATGCTTCACAATCTGCACTTCTACACTTAAGGGAAGAAATGTTCTTGGTGGATGCAGGATTTGTAACCAAGCCCCATCTCCTTGTGGACTGTCACCACAACACAACTTCAAAAACAAGTGCACCATTATGTATTTTAGATAGAGTCTATCCCCTATCCCTAATCTGAAGTAAATAAAGGTAAGATGGGCCCAGGAACACTCTGAATCTCTGCGATAATGGATTCCATAGTGGTTGTTGCAAGTAAGGGAAAAAACTCTGGAATGTGGTTATGAGAGGAAGGTCTCGTTCCCGCAGACCGGACAATCAAGATGATAAAGGTATAGCTCCCTATCAAGGAAGCTTTGATCAACATTCGACCTATATAATAGTTAAGTCATCTGTGTATCTTTATAATCTCTTTTCCTTCTATTCATCATATTTTTTGTTTTAATCAAAACAATAACTAAGAAAGTCATGCACTTAGTTACTAGCAAGTAAGTCAATTTCTTTATTGACTAAGAAAGTGCATTATCTTCGTTGGTAGATAGAAGATTGAAGAAAGGGTCTGCCCTTAGACCGATACCTTTAGTAATAAAACCCTTGGGAAGCTCATATCCGAATTATGAAATTTGAATGGATAAAAACCTTCTCCCCTCTAGCAACGATTGTCCCTATTGTATTTTAGATGAAATCATCAATAGGGCTAAGAAACTTACCACAGTCAGCGGTACCCACACTCTTCTGGGCTTGTAGGTTGACTCCCCTATGCATTCGGTCTCACAAACGTACATTTTCCTTAACATTGTGTGTCCAGCATAACTTAGGTCAAGTCGAAAGAACCCATTTGTATTTGGGCTAAAGCGAATTTCTCAATTCAGCATTCAAACATACTTGCTCAATATAATATTCATATTTTTTTACTTAAAATAGAATCTTACAATTCCCGATCCAATCCTACGATCTAATCCATGAGACCCCGTACCGATCCTACATAGGATCTCGATTTTAATAACCTTGGTGTAGGCATCACTCTTTCACTTTCTAAGTTGTTATTTGGCTTGATATGGGTTAGGGATTGATATATATTTCATTTTATACAATTTTATATTATTGTGTATTTTGTGAAATTTAGTGAAAATTGTTAATTTCTTCTTTGAACAATCATGGAAGCGACACCCTAGCTTTTGTTGGAGTTGATAATGTTGTATTGTGTTGTATCTATAATTTATAAATTTTGTTTTGTTGCTCAAAACAGTAGGGTCATTTTTATCTTGTTGAAAAATCTAGTAATTGTGCTAAGAAAGCATGTTTATAAGTGTTGGTGATTGCATTGATATCTCATGTTTGGTATCTAAACCGTATATATATTGTTTGTTGTCCCCAAGAAACAGTGTTACTCATTGTTCATGGCAACATAGTATTATCTAAATTTTTATATACGTATTTTTGTGTGGTTATGAATGTCTCTACACCTAACAATTATAGAGTTGTTGTAGTATGTACATATACATATATGTTTACATTTATATTTTATGATTGAATTTGAAATGAAAGGTTTAGATTTTCCATAAAAAAGTTATGAAGTTCAATAGTGTTAAAGCCATAATTTCCCTAGAAACTTCACTGCATTCAATGATATAAAATAGGCCAAAATACGTCCCAAAAACTTTATTAAAATGCAACAAGGACCTCATTGACATAATGTCTTTGAAATTTTCAACAATAAACATGTTCTTATGAGGCTATATGAGTCCGAATTATGTTGATCATTATCTATGACTTGATGACAATACATTCCTAATAAATTCAACCTAAAGCCCATTATTGTGTGAGACTATGTCTAAAATTTAGTTAACCTTGTATATGTGGGCATTATAGGAAAGTAACATAAAAAGACAAAGAGAGAGAGAGAGAGAGAGAGAGAGAACAGATATGTTTCTTATCTTGTTTAAGTAAAGCTTGAGTTGTACATCACATATAACAAAGGACTTTAAAGAGTGTTTATAAATACATGATTCATGACATTTGGACTGCATTGCATAGCATTGTACTAATTGACAACTTAAGAAACATGAAAGGAAATGAGATGTGGCCTAGGTTTTCTTAGTCAAGATATCATTATATTGACACACCTATTTATAGTGGCTCTATGTTAATGAGCTGAGGCACCCGATGTTGATGAGTTATCTCGCATACTGAAATATGGAAGGAACCCTTGGATATTAGAGATTTGGTGCCACTTCATTCACTTAGTTTAATTAAGGAAATAGTCAAGTAGATGCGTCTGACACTAACCTGTATTAAGATGCAGATGGAACCCTTGGGTATGATGACCTTGGAGCCACTTACGTGAGTCCTATTAGAGATCACTTAGTTGAGATTAAGCTATTGGAATTGTGATATCCCATGTAGAGGCACAGAAGGGATCCCCAGATATAATAAGTTCGGAGCTACTCATGTGACTATTTGAAGTAGGGATATATTGCTTAGGAGAATCTAGGAGCAATATGATAGTTTATTGACTCCATGTAGTGTATAGGCTCCACCAATAACGTATGGTGATTGTCAGAGATTGGGCTATAATATACAACCGAGACTAAGGATTCTTGCTAAAAATATGGCAATAGTTATGTTAATATTTATATGTAAAATACATAGACTTTCCTCTACATTGCACCTTGGGTGCCAGATTTGATTTACATGCATTTAGAGTACATGCACTATAAAAAGATGCACATGATTCTATATGTTACTTAATATATCTCTTGTTGATGATGCTTATAGATTGTTATTTCTGTATTTTTGGCATAATGTTGTAAATGTGATATGAATCATCGTGATACTAGTTGATTGAGATTGTTAAGCTTATTTCTCCCTAACTTTAATTGTGGAAGTCCGATTCTTCTTACTCGGCTTGTGAAGCTTATCCTAATTTTTTTTAAATCTTGTAGCGAGTCCTAACTAGAGATCAAGACAAGAAGAGTAGTGTTTCAATATAATTCAAGAGTCAGTGATCAAGTGGTTCATGTATTTTGCTTACAGATTTCTTAAAGAGTTTGAGAGTATGAAAAATGATAGATGGGTCTATATTGGACCTCTTTGTGTTTTAATTATTTTTTAAGTCTTTTAAGTTTAGATTTATTAATTTTGGACTTGTTAAACAAACCATTATTGATATTATTCATTTATTTATTTTTATGGACGTGGATGGATGGATGTATGTATATTGTCAAGTGGACAACTATTGATTAAATAAATGAGATTACTATTCATTCCCTTGGGTCCACTTTATAGTCATTATACTATTGGAATTTTGTTAGAAATTCTAGGTAAATTCATTCTCTAACCAATCTATGTGTAAAGAGGAAGATGAAAGAAGATAATATGTCGTGTCATGGAACCCAATGCATATATGAGGATCTAAGATGTGCTAGTATTGGATCGGATAATCCTACAACACTCCATGAAAAACATAAGAAAATACATTGTTTTCTCAATTGGGAGGAGATGAGGGATCTGTAATCAATGACTGGGGAGAAAAGTGTAATCTCCTTTCAATGAGACCAAAACCCTTCCAAACCTAAAGATCACAAACCTCTTGTATCTATAATAAAAATTAAAGCATTAAATCCCTTGCCCATTGACGCGAGATTCATTTAGATAGATTTCTTAGATTCTAAGGAGCGGAATAGAGAATCCCATTACCACACAAAAGAATAAAAGAAAAATACATAAATATTTTAGCACTTTCATGGTAGTTGTGCTTAAGACCTCTTTATTCATATCTATTAGTTTATAATTATTTGTCTATGGTGAACTAAGTTTATCACCTTCATGGCAACTTTACTCGTCTGCATTTTCAAAATCTTTTTTGTAGGTGCTACTATTTTGGTATGGGGTGAAGAGATGGCTTCATCACCAACACCTTAAATGGACTCTGGGTTAGCCTTAGCCTTGCTGCTTTTTGGTGTTTTTCTCTTCTCATCCATCATGTTCTCTCTTTTCAATGTCTTGAAGTAGTAAATTGTTAGATGGGAGAGACAAGGTGTTCCTCACCCCTCATGTCACAATACTAGCACCAAATCACTAAGGATGAAGATGAGGGGGTCAGAGGGAGGAAAAGGAAAATGAGATGAGGATTTGAAATTTTAAAATATTCTTTAAAGAATTTTTTCAACAAAGTGACGGAAATTTTACAAAATTCATGAAGTTTCCATCACTTGAAATCCAGACTCATTAAGTAAGCTAAGACATATAAAGAGTTCAGAAGAAGAGAGAACTTGTAATGAACTCAAGACTTTGATTGTTACAAATGACTGAAGTTTCTAGGTACCTCCTAAAAGACAAGCCCTCCCCTTTATATAAAATTCCATGTGTATAGTAAATAGCTAAGATTGCACCATGTGTTATAAATCTACTTTCTATGAATCTTTTGAATCATTTACGACACTACACTCGTTGCCTAGACTTCTTTAGAAGCTGCCACCATCCTCTAGATTTCTCTATACTTTTCTATACAATAGTAGATAATGATAGACTATCACAATTAACATTCAATAACTATGGTTTGTAAACAATGTTTATGTATAAATTATACATCTATGTTGGTGAGGCCTGCAACTATGGTTTGTAAATATAGGTTGTGACAATCTCCCCTACCTAATCTTGTGATCTCCTAATCGCATTTCTATAGAATCCCCAATCACAATTCTCAAATCAATGTACCATTTCCATTATGTTTCCCTCACACTTTAAGATCCTCAAACAAGAGTTTTATTTGCATCGAATCCTCGTTGCCATGTTGGTAGGCTGTCTATTGCCAATTCAATGGAAATCTTGATCATCTGCAATAAGGGCCTCCAACCTAGTGCATTAGCTAGTGGCTTTTGTTAGATGATTTTGTGATAAAATCAATGTTACAAATTCACATAAAGATTTATGAATTAAAATAACACTAACATAACTCTAATTCACAAGTTATTCAAGACGATTATAATCACAATAACTTAGACTATGAATTATGGTATAAAATGATATTTAATTGAAATATAAGAATAAAAAATCAATTAAAAGAATTAGAACATATCTAGATGTAATCGTCACAAGTTAATAGACACACACATACAAGAGAATCTACAATTAAAAGGTTTGTTGGTGTCTCTCGCAATAATCTGTTGCCCTTAAAGTGGATTTGTCTGACTATCACGTGCAGTGGCCTAATTCGGTGTTTACCTCCAAGGGATACACCAACCATCCTCCTTTGCTCTGCACAACAATGGAGGCTTACAAATGAACAACTGAAAATGATTCCTTCGATATGCAGAATCTAAGAACTCAAAAGACAACAAAGCATAAAATGAAAAAAGATGTGTAGTAGAGAAGTTTTCTTCACTTATCTGCGTTAGAGCATGATTGTTCATAAGAAAAAACACACATGCATACAAGAGAATTTTCTTTTATATAGAAACCCATTTTCAGCCAAAACGTTGGGTATTGATTACCTAACGTATGGTGGTTTCTAAAGATTAGAACTCACTTAATATATATTAAGTATATAGTAACGCCACCCATTATCCATATGGATTCAGTTTTGAATCTATTTGAATATATTTCTAAATATGTCAAAGAATATATAGTAACACCCACTCAATCAATATAGATTCAATTTTGAAACTATTTAAGTATATTTATAAAAATATCACAGCTTTTTCCTATACCCTACTTTATTTTCATGATCCACCACTTTCCTAGGTGATACTTTGGCAGCAAGACGTCCCAATGCTCATTGAGTGAGTTCCTTGTCGACCTTTTCACGTGACCTCTTAAGCACTCCTTTGCAATCGCCTACACCTCTGTTTCCAAATAAGAGGCTTTACCCTCCTCCCCATCATGGCTGAATTGCATGGCTGAAATTTTCTATGATGTAAACTTAGCCCCTTGCACTATCTTACCTTCCTCCATGAAACATACAGATGTCATAAAAGGCATAGGCACTGCATTAACACTACTTAAGAAGGACATGGTTAACGTCACCTAATAGTCATCTATTGGGACCAACCATGGGTCTGTCCTCCCTTTCCAAGCCTCAATTGGTAGCTCTATCTCATGAGCTACCCCATGAATCAGCCTTGCCTCCAAGTTGACAGCCTTGAGCCATCCTGACTCTTTGGCCACTGTTAACCCCAACCATATTGCCTCATTGGTTGAGACAAAGTTATATGTAATCCCATGTCCATCAATGCATGTGTGAGCTTCCTATCAACCTTGGTTTCAACATTCATAAGTCTCTTGCTTGCTGACTTAGTTTTTTTGCTTACCTTTAATGGCATTGAGAAGCTAGAAGGGACCTATCCTTGGCTATTATTCTTCACTTTCATTTTCTTCTACCTTGGCAGTAAGTGCACTAAGCACCTTTCTCTTTGGACTTTAACACATCAAGTGCTCTCCTCTTTAAATAAATAGTGGATCTCCCCATGTGGTTTTAAATTTTCCTTATTATGCAGGCATTCATCTCCTTCCTTTTATCTTATCATTGTTCCCTAATGGCTTGTGTGTTACGATCCCAAAGGTTAAGAGCTTAGCCTAACGTGTTTCCATTAGTTCTAGGGCTTTTAGCGTATTGGTTAGGTTCGTAATAATTGGAATCAGAACCAACACCACATCTTGAATTTGAGTCACGGAGAGGACAACCTATGGAGAGGGCAACTTGGACTAGAGTGAGAGCCGTTACGATGTGAAAAAAGCTACCTGAGTCAGAGTGAAAACCATCACAAAAAGGTGAAAATGGCTACCTGGATGAGAGGCTAGAATGAGTGCCGTCATAGAGCGGGCCGTTGAGACATTGGCTGTAGAGCGTGGTGGAATATTACGATCCCAAAGGTTAAGAGCCTAGCCTAATGTGTTTCCATCAGTCCTAGGGCTTTTGGCGTATTGGTTAGGTTTGTAACATTGTGTGTTTCAACGTTTGGTCGGAGTGGTTGGACTCATCTTTTCCCCCACCTTGAGCATTATTACCCTTTGATAAGTAAACCTTGGAAAATTCAACCTTCTTGATTTCCATTAGGCTTTCTGCTATCACCATAGCCATAGCAAGATCATGCAATCCATTGCGGTGTAACTCTCATTCGGCACAATTGTGTAACCGGGTAACCAGTCTATGAAATTAAAAAATAGATTCTTCTTAGGCATGTTAAGGATTTTAAGTACTAGGTTTGAAAGCTCCTTCACATGGTCATATATTGGCCTAGTGTGCTCAGGTCATTTTAAACACTTTTTGGTCAAGTACTCTATATTCTTTGGATATAAATGTTTTTGTTTTTAATTATTTCCTTTCTATAGTCTTCCCTTGTGTCAATGATCCAAGTTCCCCACTACATATCGAAGTAACTCTTGTACCACTACCACATGGCAATGTTGGTGAAGTACATTGTCTCAGTATGTACTTTCATCTTTCCCTCTTTAGATCGACAATCTCAAAGCATTACTTTATGGGACACAAGCAGGTTGTCTAACTCCCTTCCATGATTCCCTCCATTGTGCTGGCATAAAGCTTAGGATTAGGAGTCTTGACCCTATGATATTGGCAAGCATGCAAAAGAAAGGTGGAGGTCCAAAGATGACAAAATCACCCGGAGAATGGTATAATGATTTTAACCACAAACTCAGAAAGTAGTATGTCATCAACACCATCAATCAAAAAGCCAACAACACCCTTAGGAATTAAGGAGAGACAAGACAGAGGCTATGCTACAATTGTGATGAGAAGTTCGTTCCTGAGCATATATGATGAAACAAAAATTGTTCCTTATGAATGATAATTGGTTGAAAGATGTTTCTGGCAAGAAAACGATGAACAGAGTCAAAGCAAAAGCAGATGGGATGATGCCACATGGGAATAACAATTTCCCTCCCTACACCTAAACCTTTTAGGCCAGTTGCCATGAATTTGTGAAAAAGAAAAGAAAATCCCACAAGAAAAGGAAAGAAAAGAATCCTAAGAAAAACATGAAAAAACTGACTTTGTCATGGCAATCAGACAGCTTAAAAATGATTTTTTGAGAAAATTTTGTCACGATAAAATCTTTTCATGGCAACCAGACTGGGCCTTAAGTTTTTTTTTTTTTAAAAAGGGGAGAAAATATTATGTTCCCGAGTCCATGGGGCTATCATTATTTTACGTGTAATTCAGCAAGTATACTACTTATCTAATGTGAGGTTATTTAGGTATGGTCATGGATTATGAATGAGTGGGTCAGGATGATAGGGTGAGTTGTTGCCAAGTTACAGAAGTGTGAAGGAGGTTGTTGCTTTTAGTAGTTTTTTTTTTTTTTTCTATGAATTGGGTGTACTTATATTTTTTCTTTGAATGAATAACAAGCTAAGGGTATAATTCTTGAGAAACACTGTTTTCTAGTTCATCCACCGCACAAGTATCGTTTTCCTCTATTTTGCATCTCAAGGTGGAGATATTTTATGGAGCATCTCTACACACCATAAGTTGGTAAAAATCCACTGCTTGGTCTTCATGTTTTGATGCCCGCGCATGCACACAATGCTTTCAGTAATTAAACGGATACTTGCTCTTATTGTACTTATGAGAAGCAGTGAGACCTGCAACAGACGGCTTTTGGACTAGAGAAACACTAGGCTGGTCTTTAAGATCATGGTGACTTCCAGGTACTAATTAATGGATCCTGAATTTGAAAAGGTAGCAACCAATTAACATGATTTTTTTCTTTTTCTTTTTTTTTGAATGGTAATTTAGAAGACTTTGTTTGAACTGTCTATTTATTTCCATTAAACCATTCCATAAAACACATCCATTCCATGAAGCTGCTACTGCTTCTTTGTTTAGTAAGAAGCAGGGCAGATGAATCCATTCACAGCCAATTCATACGTTTCCAGAGAAAAATGAATGGTATAGGGAATGATGTGCAAGGAAAAGAGAAATTTTGTGTATCCATCGGCACTGTTCTTTGGCAGTTGCAGAGGAATGGGTTGTGATCATCAGCACTGTTCACCAGCACAAGCAATTCGGCCAGCACGTATAACCACAAACAGCAATAGATAACCTAAACACAGCGCCTAGTCCCTTCAGCAAGGATTCCACGAATTAAGAGTTCACCACCACCACAATGCCAAGCATGAAAAAAGAAAATGAATCCCTCACATTAGAAAAATTGAAAACAGAAAGGAGGATAAACAAGACATTGATAAGAATTACCCTCGATAAATCACAATGTTACACTGAACTTGCATCATCAAAACTGCCATCTTAGCTTGTATGGCTGATGGGTATATTCAATACCAAGGCTCTCCAGACCAATTTACCTTGGGCTGATCTCATGCACCCTTGCAACTGTTTTGGGTGTTTCTCGTAACCTCATAACCACTGTATCTGATTAATTTGCGATCAGAATCAGATTATCTGCTTTTAAACCATGTTCATGTGCCACAGAAATGAACATGTAAAGTTTAGCCACTACGTTTCCATGAAGGCCGTCCATTGTAATGACTGAAATTGCGGCCACCATATCCATCATCTCTGTTTTGGGAATCTCTCCAGCGCTTCTTCTGTCCCTTCCCTTTCCTTGACCCACTTTCTTCATGTTCCTTTACCTTGGCTTTAAGCTTCTCTTTGAAAGACTTCCTCTTTCGAGAGGAGTGTACACTGTCTTCCCCAGTGATACCGTTCCCAGTGACACCATTCCCCCTCGGCAGTGGTTCTTCCTCATCTAACTGCCAATTACACAGGATTTCTTGTTCATCCCCAAATCGTGGCTGCACCAGTATGCCTGCTCCTGGGAGCAAGCTATCAAAAGTCACTTCTCCATTAGGCCCCCCTCTTCGCTCTAATAGAACAGGGTCTGGTCTTATGATGGTACCAAGAATGCTCCTGTCAGAGCCCAAGCCTAAAATTGTCTTTGCATTTGTCAGTGTTGAGAAAGCCATTGCAAAAGCTGATCTGATCTGCAGCAGAAACAGAAAATAACTTACAGTGAAGTGAGGATCTTGGTAAAGGCTGTGATAAGCTTCTGAACCAGCATCGCAATGTTGCTGGTCCCTCAGGATACAAATAATTAGCCCACTAAGATATAAATAGGTGAATTTAATGTTCAATAACATATAGCCATATAATGCATCACAAGGAGTGAAGTAAATAGCACACATGGATATAATGCAATTACAAAGAGATGCTATCCAAAAAGGCAATTGGCATTTCTAAGGGTATATCAGTCATTAAAAAAGTAAAACAAAAACTGCCTCGAAAAAGTCTCTTGGATCTATCTCTAGGAGCCTCCTTGGATTCAACATTCCCCCAATTACTCAAAAGGTTTCAGAGTTGAGTTATTACTCAACCTTTTTTTATGAACAAGTTACTCAACCAGTTAAACTTAAAATAAGTAACACTGCAACTGTCGAAGGGGAAAAATTCTATTAAGTCATTGATCTTGTGCTTTCATGAATCATCCTCAATGCTTTGAGTTTTCAAGAGTTTCACTAACCAATAAGGCGTTATGCCAGTCCCTCAGGTTTGTTACACTGAAACTGTCAAAAGGGCAAAACTCTACCTCGTCATTGATCTTGTACTCTCATGAATCATCCTCAATGCTTTGAGTTTTTAAGTGTTTCACTAACCGATAAGACAACAGGTTAGTCCCTCAGATTTGCTAGAATGAAGAGCCACATAGGTGTCCATATTTATTTCCTATTGAAGTTCAACAACTGCTTAACTCTTGAAAGTTCATTATTTAATTACTTCTATTGATAGAATTTCATGGGTTGATGAATATTTTCTGACACAGTAAAAGAAGTTCATTGGTCGTTTCAACATTGTTCACGATTATTGGAAGTCAACAAGAAATTTCAATAGGTTCTGACAATGGAAGAGCACATAGAAAGCATTCACTTGTGCGGTGGAAATAAATGAAACTACCATATAATTAAACAAACTTAAAGTGTGAAAAAGTAAGTACACATACATCTAGTCAATCCTTCAAAGAAATCCTCACATACTGATGATCCTTCAAAACAACTGTAAGATTAGTAAACCTACAACTATCTTTCTCTGCATAGTACAGGTAATGTATGGTCCTAAGTATGTATCTGCAGTACCTCATCATGAGGATAACCTGACCCAACAAACATAATTTAGCCATCAAAATTTGCTTCATCCCTTGTGGCCCTCATCACTGCTTTGAAAACCTCATAGTATCCAATCTTATGTCAGAACGAAAAATCTTTCAGCCTCCAAATGGAAATTCAGAGAATATTTTGGCAACCTAATTTCTAAATGGCACCTCATCATCCTGGTTCTAACAAGCCATCGACCATCTACCTGCCAGTGTCCCATTTCTCTAGCAAATCATCAAGCAACAAATGTTTATTATCACAATGTATTTTGTCTACCTTCTTAACTATATCTTTCATGAAGCCATAGGTTACAGCTTACATGAATAAGATCACTCAATCTTTTCTAATCACGACAATTGCACCTCTCCAC
This sequence comes from Platanus orientalis, assembly GCA_025762735.1. Lineage (NCBI taxonomy): Eukaryota > Viridiplantae > Streptophyta > Magnoliopsida > Proteales > Platanaceae > Platanus > Platanus orientalis. Next base: position 14,615 of record JAOXJP010262681.1, read on the forward strand.
GTGTATCTGGTCATATCTTCTATAATTACAGTCACTCCTGGAAAAGGTGCATATCTTAGGTTCAATACAGAAATTGCAATCCTCATTATGATTGCTTGCTTGCTTTGCAACAAGAAGGCAACTATCTTGCGTAGTTTGAATCTTTTTCTGTTTGCTCCTTGCATGCCCAGTGAGTATTCCAAAAAGACAAGCAAACAACTGTGTAAATAGTGGTCACTTACAGATATTAGTTCATGTGCTTAATGTGCATCTCCCCGTGAAGCAACCTCTGTGTACTTTCATTTTCCCCTTCTTGCTTATGCTAACCTTCTCACAGATTAAAAAAGAAACCATTTATGAATACAGCCCTAACCAAATTATGTGGTGTTAACATAAGCGTATAATACCACACAATGAGATATTAATTACCATTAGTCTTATCCTCTCAATGACTAGCACAGTCAATTTTGATGCTTCAACCACTGGAGTTGATTCAGTTTCTGCCAATTTCTTCTCTCTTGCACAAATCTTACCAAATAAGTGAATTGATCCATACTTCAATTCTTGCTTTTTTCTTACCCTTTTTTTAACAGTGATGAATTTTATTAGCATAAAGGAAGAGGGGTGAGAAGCCCAAATGTGCAAAGGGCCAAAAGCCATTTATAAAATGGGGAGCAAGACAGTTCTGACTTGATAGAAAATAACAAAATTCCAGGTGGCACAATGCAAAATACAGTTCTGGCTCTAAGGAATCAGCAAGCCACTCTAGTTGATAAATGTTTCTAAGCACCTGATTTTCATAAACCAATGTTTGTGATGCAGGATATTCCCAAAAACCCCAAAGAATTTGTCAAATTTAAAGAGGGGAAGCAATGGTTCAAGAATTGAATTTAATTCACACAAGTAGCCATGAGAATTTAAGAAATCAAAGAAAATAACAGAACAGAAATTAGGATGATTTAGAATAGAAAAATGGGATAAAAGAGGAAGAGAGAACCAAGAAGAGAAATTATGGAATATTGGACAGAAATTTCCGAAATTACCAAAATGCCCTTCTGACATGTCAGAAAGTTCCAAAATTTGTAGGGTAAATTCTGACGTGTACAGAGGTCCTACAGTTCAAAATTCATTCAATTCCAATGAGTTTTGATTGATCAAACCTTGAAATTTAAGGAACTTGAAGATTCCTTTAATGGTGGATTTGTAAAACGAAGGGAATCTTTTAAATTAAGAGAGGAAAGAATGGGATCAGAGGGGAAGTTGGGGCTTTTATGGGGGATCAAAACCCTATAAGAAAATAGAAGAAAAAGGAATTTAAGGTGGTGCAATTTTCAGGTTTTTAAGTACCAGAAAATTCTAGTCAAAATAATTCACAAGGTCTTAATAAATAACGAAGATCAGAAAATCTTAACAGATCAGAACAATGGAGTTCTTAGAATCAATTGAAGAATAAAATAGTTAAGATTACCTGTTAAAATCAGCCACGATAGACCATTTCTTAAAGCCTGCAATTTGACCAAGTAAAGAAATTAACATACCCACTCATGTATTCTGATTTTCTTTTTCTTTTTTTTTTATGAAACTGATAAGATAATATCATACAAAAAAGGGAACAACAGCCCAAATACAGCATGAGAAATGCCCCGAGCACAAGAACAAAGAACAACAAGAATAGAACACTACAATAGAATCCCCACGGGGTTACATGATAAGAGTATGCCACTCAAAGATCCAATCTTTGAACGTGGGTCTTCCTAGGGGAAAGTCCACAAACAACCAGCCATAGATTTTAGCTAGAACTGCATCGATAATGACCCGAGGTAATCTAGCTTTGTCTTCAAAAGTTATGGAATTTCGCTCCTTCCAAATGACCCAACAAAGAGCCGCAAGGATCAAAGTCCACATATTCCTACCCAACTCCCTCCAGCTTTTGTTGATCTGAACCTGCCAACATGCAAGGAGGCTTTTAACAAAACCCGATTGAACCCAAGACACCCCGAATCGGGCAATGAAGTAGCTCCAGAAAGGGATCACCCACGAACAATGCACAAAGAGGTGATCTGAGGATTCCGCTGCCAACAGACAGAGGCAACACCCATTTGGAATAATCATCCCTCTCCTAATCAAGTCATCCAATGTCAGCGCCCTATCCCACCACAACTCCCATAGAAGGGAAGAAACCTCCAGTTGAATCAACCTATTCCACACACACTCTCCCGGAGGAAAGGACACATCTTCAGCACGAAGGGCCTCATACATAAATTTAATAAAGAAGCCATTAGCTTCATCCAGGAGCTAGATCATCTCATCCTGCATCTCCATATCCCCATGTTGTAATTCTCAAGGGTTTCCAAAAGCCTGCCCATCTCAATTTCCCAATCATTCAGGTTCCTTCGAGGCTGGATGTTTCACGAACAAAAGACTCTTGATCGAACCATATGGTCTTTCACAAACCCAAACTTATCTGCCGCAAGCCCATAGCAGTTCGAGAATAGCCTGCACAACGGCTCCCTCCCACACCAAGGATCCTGCCAAAATCTCACTCTTTCCCCATTGTTGATTTTATAGCCTGCAAACCTAAAGAAAGAGTCCATACCTTTGCAAATACCCTTCCACACCCCGTTCCTCGTAGCACCACCCGACCTACTAGAAGCCCACCCCAACCTCTCATCCCTATACCTGACAGCCACCACATGACGCCAAAGAGCATTCCTCTCAACCCCAAATCTCCACAGCCATTTGTTTAAAAGGGCTTTGTTAGTCGCACAGAGAGAACGAATACCCAACCCCCCTTGACCTAACGGCCTACAAACATCCTTCCACCCAACCCAGTGAATAGTCTTTGACATAGAGGAGGATCCCCACAAAAAATCTCTCTCGAGCCGCTCAAGCTGGTTAATGATAGCACAAGGGGCCTAAAACAGAGACAAGAAATAAGAAGGCAAACTTCATAGAATACTCCTCAAGAGAACCAACTTACCCCTTTTTTTTAAAAAAAAGTACCAATATATTCAAAAAAGGGGAAACCCCAAGGGAACAAAGCCCAATAACAGAAAAAAAGAACAAATACAAGGCAGGCACTATTCACGAGCAAGGTGAACGGAACTCAAACAACAAAAAATAAGATTGTTTAGATAAGTACCTGCCTTTCTAGTCGGATAGCTTCTTCTCCATCTAATGCGGACATTTGAGGCAATGTGGGACCCACACATGGGTTTGGTGGGGTCCACACAAAAAGACCATGGAGGAGATATTCCTGGTACATCAAGTGGAGTTCATAGTTTAGTTCTATTTTCTTGTCATTTTAATTTGATTCTCATGTCATTTGGTTTACTATAACTTGTTTTATTTTAATTTGATGTAATAAGGGCAAGGAGGTCATTTTCTTTTATTTTAGATTGGGGTTATTATTGTAAAAGACAGGGGGGGCAGCTTTAAAAAACCCTACTCTTATCTTTTATCTTTCAATGAAGAACTTTTGAAAAAAAGAAATGAGAGTTGACAGCTACCTCTATATCCAGAGATTGGAGTCTAGGATTTCATCCTAGATCAAGTCAAGTTTGGTGAGAGGCCAAGGGAAGGTGTACATACCATTTTCTTATTGTTCTAATGCTGTGAACAGTGATGTGAACAGTGCCGTAAACAGTACCATGAATAGTGATGTAAACAGAGTATTTGTTCCCCATAGTGAGTGTTGTTGTTCCAGGTATTTTAATACAGTGTTCTTCTATTTCTCTTGCTCTTTATGCTGTCTAGGGTGGGATCGGATAAGGGCTGATGTTATTGGTGATCCAATAAGGGGTTTAAGTGATTTTCCGACCGAATCTTTATCTAATCCTTTTTATTTAGTTGCTAAAAATTTTCTGCACAGAAATCTGAGGTTCCCCTTTGATTTCATGAAACCTGTCACACTATTTTGAGTCTGAAATCCTTTTGATATCAGGTTTGTCTTACCTTAGTTATTTTATTGGTTTCTGTGAGTTGTGTTCTACATCACCATCTTCTCAATAATAGGATTCCAGATTCCTTTGGAGAAAGATTTCGCACCTAGGAGCATCCCGAGGTAAGTAATGGGAAAAAGAGCAACTTCACACCCCAATATAGAAGCCACCTCGTCAATACAAGGAATATTCCCAACTGGGCTCACAGTAGATTTCCCCCAATTCCTGTAATAACTTTCATAATCAAGAGGATGCATCTCAGGTTTCTCAATCCTTCCACATCCGCTTTCAGCATGAACAAAGAGTCATCCACAAACTAAAGGAATGAGAGCTTGTTATAACGATAGTGGCAAAAGAAAGAATGGAAAAAGTAGAAATCCCAAAATTGATCCCCACAGTCTGTAGGGGATACCTAAGGTCAAGTACCAGATTATTGATGCAAATATGAACTAACTCAGCTTCATCCAATTATTTTTCACACTAGAGAGCTCAATCGTAATTGAAGGCTCTGCCACCTTGCAAGATAAACTTAAAATGGCTCGCCAAGATGAGGGAGATGCCTCTCAACTAGGGGACGGACCGAATCGGAGTTTCTTTAGGTAGCCACCAACCTACAACTATCCTTAAACTTTCGTGTTTGGTGGAGAAGAAGCGAACAAAGGTACGCTCGTTTGTTGTCTTGTTCTCTGCCATGAACAAGGATCGCTCACCATGACGGCTTTGTTGTGCCATCATTTCGGATTTCCGGCCAATTTTAGCACTAGTTAAATGGGGTGAATCACCCAGATCTTGAATTAACTAGTAGATCATCAAAACAGAGGGCCAATTCATTCTCCAGATGAGTTGAGAGCTAGGACAGCTTGCACACGACCCAGCAAACCTCACTCTATAGGCCGACAGCGGTGATAAAAAAGCTTTCTCACGCTCTCTTTTAGGGATCATTCTCGCATAGCCTTCAATGTTGCTCCCAGAAGAGCAAGGAGTTGATTTTAAGACTTTCAAGAGTAAGAACTAGAAGTCAATGTTTAGCTTGAACAATGATTTTGTTTAAACTGATTGTTGCACGCCATCCAGGTGGCATCTCTTGTCGCCTTCACGAAGGCCCACTTCCATCCTGCAAGGGAACCGTGAAATTTTATCTTTCTCAATTTCAACTCATGTGAGAAAAAGCGATGAGGCTAGTGTAAAGTGTGCTCCGAGAGTTTGAAAAATGGTTACATCTTGAACCTTCCTTCTAGAAGTTCTCCGCAAGCAAAGCCCCCAAATTAATAGAAAAGGCATGTATAAACGAAGAAAAGCATGTATAAACCAAAGTGAGCCAATATATATAACGCTAAACCCCCTATATTGTTTAATAGTAGTTGCATAATGAATCATCTCTGGATTGTGGTATTCCATGGAAAGAAATATGGAATCAGATGATTCCATTGAAGGTTCAATTCTTCTTATAGATTGCAACTTTAGGGGAAATATCATTAATTGATGTTCTTATTTGAAAAGTCATGTATATAACAAATACTTGCTTGTTGTGCTGTGGAAAAGGGGAGTCAATATCCCATGTTGCCCGTTTGCTTGGGATATTTGCAATGGAATATTGTGACTTCGAGATGAGTTAGGTGACCCCTCCTAGCGTGGATTGTTTTGGATAATTGGAGGACTAATGCATTAATCCCAAAGGCAAAAGGATATTGCATATAGTTTCGGCAGCAGTATGTTGTTGGCCGGAAACAAGGTATTTGAAAATATAGTTGAACCTTCTTAACAGGTGTATAGAAAGGCAGAGAATAATTTATTATATTGGACCATGAAATGTAAGGGTTGTGATAATGAGGATAAGGGGCTTATTTGCAAGATTAGGATCCAGCAACAGACTTAAGATAGTTAGCTGGCCTTTGGTTTTGTAGACATTTTGTATAATGAAGATGTCTTATCCCTTTTCTTTGGGTAGTTTTTGTTTCCTTTGAACAAAATTCTTTTTCTTATCAAAACGAACCCCAAGACAAGACCTCTAAACTGGTTTGGGAAGGTCCAACAAACATTGAGCTCAAAGACGTAAAAACCCCAAACTTGTTGCATGCAACAATGGATAAAGAGATGGTCCACCCACTCCTCCTCCCTCATACTCAAAACACACCTATTTGTCAAGTTTCACCCTCTACTTTTGAGATGAGTATGAAAGAATTTTATTTAAAAAGGAATTCCAAACAAAGAAGTATACTTTAGAAGGCCTGATATCGTCTGCGACGCTCGAGGGTCGAGGCAGAGGAGGGGAATCAATTCACTTTTGGAGATGTCACTTCACCCCCAAAAAGTGAATTGATTCCCCCCCCCTATCTCGGCTCATGAGTGTCGCAGAGG
>JAOXJP010262691.1:0-20892 GCA_025762735.1 Platanus orientalis
AAATCGAAATTTTGAACCTTAGATAGGTCTAGAGTTCAAACCTACATCTCAACATTTTTTTTTTTAATTCATGGGCCTACCGGAGGTCCAATCAATTAATGAAGGCCGGGCCCAAACCCTGACCCGATCTCACCCCTACGGGCCCGAACCCAGTCTATAATTTGAGGGCCGAGCCTAGACCTACCATGGCCCAGCCCATGCCCACCCCTTATTAAAGGTTGGTTTGGATCAGGGTTTGGCAGTGTCCAACTCGACCCATCTCATGGTCAACCCCTACGCATAACTGGAGGATTAGCTTTCTAATAAATAAATACAGTGTTCACTTACATCTGAAATTGATTTTGAATCATCTCCAGTTTGAATGGATATGCACCACTCCATTACCAATCAGTGTGTGACATGTGGCCAGATAAAGGGTATCTGAATCAATACACATGGTCAAAGGAGGGTATTATGGTAAATACACAGTATTTATCACTGTGTATTTATTATTCGTCCTTTGTCAGACATATCATATCTGAACAGATACTGTAGTGATACCTGTCCATTCAGACGGGAGATGACGTGAACTCTCTGAATTTGAATTTTTTGGAGTCTAAACGAAGAGCTAGCGGGCACAGTTCTCTTTCCGAAATAAATGTTCTGTCCAGGATGTTGTTCATGTGAGGGCATATGGAATAAAATGGGTGGGAGTTAGATGGAATTTCAAATGCCCATCATGCATTGGACATTTACTCCCTTCTCTTTCTTTTCCTGATTTGGCGATATGGTGTGTTAAGTTGAAGATTCTACATTAAAACAGGTCATTACTCAGTGTCAGTCCATAATTATGGGGTGTTGGGAGGGACCTAACTTTTGATGCAAAGTGGCTGTTTCCCAAACTTGAACTTGTATTTTCACACTGATAACCCAAGCCATTACCATTGCACCAAAGCAATGACCCTTGAAGATTCTAATCTCATATAAGAAAAATATCAAAGACAAGGTAATTAAGTTGGTGAGGAAGTACAATCTAACAAAAAAGTTATGACCCTATCTAAATTGGATTTGATGGAACATGATTTTTTAGCAACCTAAAAAATCACTTCATTTTCCAAGATGTTCGACCAGCTATATATATTGTTTCTCTCATTCTGATTGGGATTTTGGAATGAAATGATGGGGAAATTTGATTTTCTCTGATCATATTCCTGACACTCTCATTACGCAGGCATAGCTCATCATCAAATGGGTTTCTTTGCTAGTTTGAATTCTAAACCAAAGTATGTAGTATAATAGTCTCTCACTTTTTTTGTAATGAAAGAATGTATTCCTAACCTACATTTCACGTGCAACCACACATTCTACTATAAAGCTCAAAATGTTTTTAAGAACTGAGACGATTGATAGTTGGAACAATAATTTGTTTTTTGAACAACTCATATTTAACCATCATTTCTTAAAGAACCAATGGTTTTTATTTTATTGGGAACAATTGGATTGCATACAGCTACATTCCCACACCTATACGTACATGCTATTAGGAAATATTGGATCAGTAAAAATTAGGTGAGAACGAATCTTGTGAGAACTGTAAAAACGGCATCAGGTAACGGACACATCAGCGCCAGTGCCTCCCAAAAAGTGCAAATCACTTTTTGGTACTGATGTGTCAGCCCCTCTGGTGCTGTTTTCACGGTTCTCATGAGATTCGTTCTCACATAATCCAAGCCCAGATTGGATTGCATACAACTGTACGGATTATCAGCCTAATTATTTATGCCTTATTATTTATTAAACTCGCCATGGCTGGAATGATATGGGAATGATGATAAAAGCTTAAAAAAATTTGGTGGAATGACCACTAGTTGCTGAAAGAATCCCAAGGATATGTTGCTCTAATACCATAACAAAGTTAAACAAGGAATTTGGATTGAACGACATTGGATGATTTCTCATTAACGCGTAGTGTCGTATTTATACACATTTACAGGTCATGAAAATAGGAAATATAATTAACGAATGGGATTCCTTTTGAAATCACCATATATGACTCACAAAACTTAATACCAGTTAACTATGATCCTGACTCTATATAAAAGATTACAAGTGATAAAGAGATTGGGCTTATAAGTTATGCTAATCAATCAAGCTCGTAGTTTTGAAGATCAGTGGTGAGATGATACATTGGATCTCATGCCTTATTACATTACATGATAGTAATTTGTACTCTCCCAAAATGACACAATATTTTCTTTAATTAAAAGTAAAAATAATAAGGTTTAAGCAAGTGATGGTAAGATCAACAAAGAAGTAACGCCAATGTGACAAACGCCACTCATTACAACTAATTCAAAGTGCTTTTGATCCATCCAAGAGGTGGGCTTTATTTCTTTCAACTTTCATTGAGTTCAGTAACTGATATTGTAACTGATTACACTAGCACTGCTTACCTTCTCATGGTAGAAAACGTTGCTATGCAATAAAAAACAAAATTAAACGAAAAGATAATGGTAACTGTTTCAAGCATCTCACCACCATTGCCCTGCTGCAAATGAAGTCTATATACTAGTATTGAAGAAGGCTAAAAAAAGGAAGAAGACCATACACAAGAACTGTTATGACTTAACGGAATGGATTCGAATAAATGACAACATTAGGGCTGCAAATTGGGCCGGGCTAGGCCAAGGTCAGCCCAAGCCCAGACTGAACTACAGCCCCTGAGCCCAAACTCAGCCCATTCAAGAAATATGGGCTTCGGGCCAGCCTGAACTCAACAGCTCCCACTTCTTAAATTTTTTTAATTTGAAAATTCTTTACCTTTATTTTTTAGAAACAATATGCATATACACATCCCCTGCGGAGTTCGTGTGCCCCCTTAACAAATGCCTAAGGTCAGCCTGTAAGCAGGGGCTGACACATGGCTCAAAAAGTGAAAATCACTCCCCCCCCCAAAAAAATAAAAGCATAAATCACCTTTTCAAGCCATGTGTCCGCCCCTGCATATGGCGGACCTTAGGCACTCATTAAGGGGGCACATGAAATCCACACTGGCATACATCTGCCTGAAAAATACTTCAGGCCAAACATTTGGGTTCAAAGTCGGCCTGGCCCATACTCAAGCCTGCCCAGCCCATCTGAAATTTGTGCCAGACAAGTCCGGCATCAGGCCAGCCCAGCCCAATAAAGAGAAAGAATCAATCATACAGAGCACAAGAATTGATGTGGTTTGGCAATATTGCATATGTCCACGGGTTGAAGATGATAAAAAAGCTTCTATACTATAATGAAGGTTACAATTTACAACTACTTCTTCCCCAAAATCCTGCTAATTAACAAGATTATATATAATAGCATCAAACTCCTAAAATTCTAATTTCTTATGCGGGTTGGTTCTGACTCCTTATTGGGTGGGCTAATGAAGTTGGGTCACTCTTTGGGTTGCACTTGAGGCTGAATTCTAGACACCATCACAGCTAGAAGGTTTTTTCTTTTTTTAAAACTTGCAAGCATAATAAGGATAGCATGAGAGATATCTTGGATGCTATTGGTCATGGCGTGCAAGGCCACGTTGGTAAATGAATAACTTAGTTTGGGGTAAACCAGATCTAAAGACAATAAATGTCGACTCTCCAAAGCTTACAAGTGTTTGTGCAAGAGATCTTTCATTTCTCGAACTTACAACTCTGCCCACTCCTTCCTGGCACTTCATTTTTTTTTTTTTGATAAGAAATAACACTAGTGGTTAATATATTAGTAGGAGAAGACGGGTTTTGAACCCAGGCCTGTGCTACAATGCCCACGGACTTTACCAACTTAGCAAGCTAGCATCTTCGAAAATGTCAAAAAATATAGCTTTACTGAGAGTTGAACTCAAACCTCCCAGCCCTTTATGTTACAAAACCATCACCTAGTTAACAACAAACAAAGACTGCTGACCTATGATATTCCTTTACAATATTTTCTACCTTCTCTTGCTTAAAAAATACTGTGCCGACCTGGTAAAAGTTGCACCCGCACCTTCAGTGGAACCAAAAAAGACAACAGCCATCACCATTGTTTGAATTGTGGAGAATCTCAATGGAATTGTAGCGAACCCTAATAATGGTTTTTTCAAATTCGTAAGGAAGCATGTTTCTTTCTTTCACTATTTAATAGGTAGGCCAGAGGATGTTTATCTTTGTTGTGACAATTTCATTTCTCCATGACAATGGATGCATTTTTGTCAAATTGTCATGCAAGTACTGTGTCACATGCTGGATTGTTACTGGTGTCATCTTTCTCCAGCTAGAATAGACACAATTCAAACTCTGGAGAAGTGAAATTTGTTGTGTGAAAACTCTAGATTTGTAGTTTATATGTAAGTAAAATAGAAGAAAGAATATTGCGAAAGAACAAGAAACTGCTAAGCGTACAGATGATTAATGTGGTCCGACTTAAACTTTATGTATGCAAAGGCAAAAACAGTGAGAAGAAATTTTTGAGTAAAGAAGTTATAGTGTGGTGGCACAATTCCAATTTCCAAGTAACCACAATATAAACCAAGAACAAATCCTATTCAACACGTGGGATCAGGTTGGACCTTGTTTTGGATCAAAATCATGCAGGGTGGTCTCCAAATCTCACATCCGGGTTGCACATCGGGTTGAATTCAAGACACCTTCACGACAAAATCAAACAATAATTTAATAAATACATATCAGTACTTTCTCTTAGTTCACCAAAAATAGCTTATTTTCATGTTTATCAGCCGAAATCATATTAGAGAATAATTATATTCCCTTTAATTTATATTTTGGAGCTCATCCACTTGATTTTTATTGCTCCCCCAATCAGGTAGGGAATAATTGCCGAAATTTCGATAATTTGATAGAATTTTTAACCATGATTTGAATGATTAACTAACCCAACCTCCTCCAAAATGCACCACTGCCACTTAATGTCAGTAAGACATATGAGCATGATTATGTCATCTTAAATTTTTATAAAAGAAAAAAAAGTTATTTTTGCTTTTTTCCCGCTACTACGTACAACTCAAAAAGTGACTTGCATGACTGAAATGTTCTGAAATGGGGCCCAACCTGACCCACTTAATGAATAGGGTTTGTTTGTAGGTTTATATCGGGGTTTTCTCATGTAACTTCTTTATTCACAGTGAAATTTATTCTTGACATTTTTTCTTGTGGATGTTAGCTTTAAGCCAATCCATATAAATGTCTTTGTGCTTTGTGGTTATCTATTTCACTATTTTCTTTCTTCTATTTTGCTTGCATACAAACTCCAAATGTAGGGATTTCTCACAAAATTTTAGAATTCTGATTTTGTCTAGAACCAAGCAACAGTCTAAAAAGATTAGTTGTACATTGATAAGAGTTGAAACTTACAATTCTAAGCGACACATTGAACTGATACCCGTGACCTTCTATATAAAGCTCTACCACCCCATATAGTTCTCTAGGGTTAGGGCTGTCAATAAGTCGAGCCTGAGCCTTGTTTTAAGATCAGTGAGCCAAACCTGAGCTTTGATTTAAGCTCATTTCCTAAGTGAGCTAGAGCCGAACTTCACTAAGCTCGGCTTGTTAAAAGCTCAACTCGTTATGAGCTTGATTTGGTTAACAATTTTGTAATAATATTATATATTGCGACAATATTAATGTTCAAATCAAACAAATTAGGCTAATGAACCATTAGGATGTTAGGCCTTTTTCTGGCAAGCCAAGCCTACCTTCACAAGCCCAAACCAAACCTGAACTTAGCCTTCATGTGATGAGTCCAAGCTAAGTTGGGCAAAGCTTTGCTTGTTGACACCTCTATTTGGGGTCACTACTTTCTTTCTTTCTATAGTAAGATGACAAAGCTTCTATTAAGATTATAGCTTACAGCTATGGTTCTTAGAACTAAGGAAGTCATTGGGATTGTAAGTGATTTTCTCACTGCAGTAAATTAGTACCAATCTAATTAGACCAGTCAGAATTCGAATGAGATCTTAAAGGTTATCAATCCAAATTACCTATTTTAGCTAGAATCGTTGGTGGTTAGGATCTTTTCTTTAGGTAACCAGTAGTTGTTGATTGCTATTTCCTACTTATAATTATAATTAAATTCAAACCAACAGCATTAAAATTTGTTTTTGGGCTCAGATGCTTTATGGAAGGGAGTTCTCAATTACATAGAAGCTAAAAACTCAGACACCATTGTTGGCATCCACAATGAAAGTAAGATATAGTTTTAAGATAGAAGTGCAACAACATCTATCTAGATTAACCCTCTTGTTATTTTGTGGAGCCTGATGTTATTGATGATCCAAGGAGGCATTGGTGATCAAGCCATGACTGGGCTTGGTCCGAAAGATAAATCATACCTTTACAAGGTGGTAGATTAACCCTAAATTCTTTGGGAGTATTTTTTTTTTTTTTTTTTTTGTACTGACCTTGGGGGTATTTATATGTACCTTTTAGTGACTAAGATTGTAAGTGCTTTGCACGTATTTTCTTTCAATATGGTAATTTTTGTGATTCCATGGTTTTTCCTCAATTTGGGGTTTTCCACATAAATTTTGTGTCCTTATAGTATTCTTGTTTGACTGTTTTTCGTTTGATTAATAATATTGCATCCCAAGATCGTGGATTAGGTAATCCCTAACACCTCTTAGTTTGCATCTCTTTAAAAAGAGTTAAGGCTTCATTAAAACATTTAAACTGGACATGCCCAATCCTAGCGGTCCAAAGTAAGACATCTCTTATAGGAATCCTCTAAAATGAAGACAATGAAGATAAAGGGAGAACATAAAAGATTTAGAATAAAGAAGCACATAAGAAGAAGATGTCAGTACACCTCTTGCAGGTACTCTTGCCTTTTTCTATATATAGAGAATTACAAAATCTTTTACAATTCATGATCTCTCTTGATAGCGCACCTCTAACAGGTATTCTGACCTTTTCTATATAGAGAGAATTACAAAATCTTTTACAGTTCATGATCTCTCTCACGTTTTCTCTTAACAGCTCATCATATGGTTATACCTACGAGTATCACTACATGTCGACATGGCACCTTCATATACACTATCATCCCCCTCAAAGTGAGCTGGGTTCATAAAAAAAAACTTTGATCTGAACCCTAAAAACTTTGACAAGCACAAGGATTTTGGAAGTATATTGGCTTGTTGATTTTTAGATGGAACATATCGAACTACCAACACCTGTTGAAGAAGCTTTTCTACAATAAAGTGACAATCTATTTTGATGTGTTTTGTCATTGCGTGAAACACGGGATACAAAGTCAAAGCAATAGCAGACTTATTGTGACACCATATGATAGGAACACCTAAAGTTGGGAGGCAAAGCTCTTTGAGTAACATGACTAACCAACATAACTCAGTCAAGATTGCTGTAAGAGCACGATACTCCGCCTCTATAGAGGAATAAGAAACCATGTTCTGTTTCTTGGAGGTCCATAAAATTGGATTGTTGCCAATTTACACAATACCCAATTGTAAATTTATGATCCTCTAGGTCTCTAGCCCAATCAGCATCACAATAGCCTTGAACAACCAATAATCTTAGAGAATAACATAGATGTAAATGTTTGGTACCAGCCAAATATCTTAGGATTCTCTTAAGTGCCTATAAATGCAAAGTTGTTGGTCTATGCATGTGTTGACACGTCGAATTAACCGCATAAATTATATCAAGATGTGTGGTTGTAATGCATTGGAGTGCTCCTACAATGCTTCTATAGTAACGTGAATCATCTATAAGAAGAGAAACATGTTGTCGTCCCTGCTCGTTGAAGAAGTTTAGTGATGTACAACTGTTGAGACAACATTGCTCCAGATGAAGTATGCACTATGTTTATGCCCAAGAATTGCTTTAGGGGACCGAGCAGGCCTATGGCGAATTGAAAACTTAGATTATGAAGAAACTTTGAAATAAAGCTGACATATCATTTCCCGTTAAAAGTATGTCATCAACATGCCCCATTAATATAGTAATCGAAGTAGGTGTATGTCGACAAAACAATGAATTATCACATTGGCTCATTTGAAAAACTTGAGTTTTAAGACATCCTGAGAGGCAAGACTACCACGCTCGCGATGCTTGATGCAGCCTGTAAATAGCTTTCTTTAGGAGACACACATGGTTTAGAAATACTGAATGAGTAAGCCCTTCAAGTTGCTTCATATGAATTTTTTTCGTGATCTGACCATGTAAAAACGCATTCTTGACGTCGAGTTGGTGAATCTTCCAAGAAAAATTGAGAGCAAGAATCAAACTCACTGTGGTCATTTTTATGACCAGACTAAATGTCTCTTGAAAATCCAATCCTAGTTGCTGACTATATCCATTAGCAACCAATCTAGCTTTATGGCAAACAATTCTTCTTTTAGAATCCTGTTTTAGACGATAGATCCATTTGTACCTGAGGATTCACTGATCAGTAGATGGGGAAGTAGCACCCACATGCCTTGGTTAATTAATGCGTTATATTCCTCTGTCATTGCTTGACACCATTGTGGTGATTTGGTAGCTTTTCTGGAGGAAGTTGGTTTAACATCTCTCGAGACTATCTTCAAGACATAGTGGTGTCTTAGGTTTATAAATTCCAAAATTTAATCAAGTGACCATTTGGTGAAGCTTTAATGTAGATGGAGTTAGACTGATTACAGAGGAAGGAGTGTGCGGGAGTTCAACCGAATTTGAATATGAGTTTGAGGAATGAGTGTAACCCACCGGGTGAAGAAGACAAAGACTCGGGTAAAATGGATGTTTGAGATTAAACTCCAGGAGCTAACAATAACTCACGTAGGATGTTAGAATTTTGCACATACATATTGAACTTATTAGATAAGGATAAATTTTGTGGCTGAGGTAAAGTTTGAAGGTCACAGAATGGAGCATCAATGGGTGTATTTGATACACTTGACTCATGGGACTCACAGGAATCAAAGTTAAGAATAAGAGATAACGACTGAGATGTATTAAGATGTGGACTCTGTGAATCCAATGTTTGAAAAATCTTTTGCAAGTGATCGGTGGGTTATAGTGTCAAATTAACATCCATTTGTTGCTGAGTTACTGTTGATAGATAAGGTTGAATAAAATTTGATTGTTGCTGAGTGGAATTAGGCAGAAGAGTTGGAGCAAAGTTGGACTTTTGCTAAGGTGAATTAAGTGGATAAGAGTGAGAGAGAACTAGTTTTAGCTCCTTTGGAACCGGTAAAAATTTGTCAAAACCAATAATCAAATTTTCAAGAGGGATATTATTTGGTGTCAAGTTGTTTAGGGCAAAAGGAAATTCTATTTCGTGAAATTGAACAAAATGGCTAGTATATACTTTTCCTGACTTCCTATCTAGATGGCTAGTATATACTTTTCCTGACTTCCTATCTTGACAACGGTAGGCTTTAGTGTTAGCTAAGTATCCTATG
Organism: Platanus orientalis; assembly: GCA_025762735.1. Taxonomy (NCBI): domain Eukaryota; kingdom Viridiplantae; phylum Streptophyta; class Magnoliopsida; order Proteales; family Platanaceae; genus Platanus; species Platanus orientalis. The sequence continues at coordinate 9,410 of JAOXJP010262691.1, forward strand.
AAAACACATGGAATGAACTTGGTTTCTAACTTGGAGGAAGTATATGGGCGAAGCAAGGGAAAGCAATTGCTTTCAAAAACACATGAGAAAGAATAATCTGGTGTAGATTGAAACAATTTAAAAAATGGAGTGTCACCTTGGAGTTGGCATGCGATTGATGAGATATATTGTCGTTAGAGCAACCTCTCCCCAGTACTTCAATGGCATTTGAGCAGTTTGAAGAAGTGAGATTATCATTTTAACTACATGTTTATTCTTTCAATCAACTTTCCCATTCTATTAAGGGGTATATGGACTAGTTATTTGATGTATAATTCATCTGTCATGGCATAAGTTCTTGAACCTAGAATTGACGAATTCTACTCCTCCATCAATCCTTATGATCTTGATTATAGTTGAGAATACTTTTTCAACCTGTTTTGGAAAGGTAGTAAATACTGAAAACACTTCTGATTTATTCCTTGATAAAAACATCCATGAAAATCTGAAAAAAATTGTTTAGAAGTAGTAAGTAGTATTTAAAGCCAGAGGGTGTGAGAACCTTGCTTGGCCCCTAGACATCATCATGAATAAGCTATAAAGGAGTAGTACATTGATGAACAAAAAGAGGAAAAGAAGTTCGGTGTGACTTTTCCATGTCACACGAATCACTAATGAATGATTTATTACATGGTAGTTTTAAATGCTGAAACACACAATTTAGAGATTGAATTCCCGAATGCCCTAACCAGTTATGCCATATAGATCCAACTTGAATTCTAGTGTGTAGAGCGACATGAGATGATTTGTTGTTCACAACTGAGCTGCACAATGGGTACATGCCACCCTCACTGAACTCATGATACAATAGCCTCTTCGTAACTTTGTCCTGAACAACAACATTGTTAGCATCGAGTTAACTGGTTGATGGATAACAAGTTTGCAAAAACTTGAGGTACATGAAGTATCTTATGTAGTTTAAAATAAGAAAGTTTTGTACTAATCTTACATTAACCTAGTATTTTAAATTGGTAAAGTATCACCATTGACCATAGTTACCTTAGCAGAGCCTTTGTAGTTTGTTGAATGAAGATTCATATTGGCAAGGTCAGGGGTGATGTGGTTACTTGCACCACTATCAAAATACCATGTTTGTTCAGATTTGTCCGGCCCAAGATAATGATATTCATAAGAAGGTCTTGGAGTAGTAAATCCTTAAACCGGTGAAGCATAAGATGTGAAGTGATGAGGATAACTGCCATGTGCCAGAAAGGCTGTAGAGTTAGAAGCTTGAGGTGTAGGAGCGTGATGTGGAACTACTGGTACAGACACAATTGTACGTGGATTGTAGTTGGGGTAATGTTCTGAAAATTTGGGTCTATACGATAATAGCACTTGAGAGCAGAATGTCCTTGCTTTTGGAAAATTTGACAAAAGAGCTTTGATCTATTGAACCTTCCACGACCACAGCCCCTTCCACCTTTGAAATAGGGATTTTGATCAACATACCCACCTTTTGATCCATTAGGTTTAGATGTAGCTATGAAAGCTTATGTCGGAAGAGAATTGTTTGAAGTCGGCTCCATAGATGTATTCTCAAGTTGTTGATCATCGATCAGAAGAAGTTCTTGAAGATCTGTCACTGAAATAGACTAAGATCTTTCCTGGATGGGTGTTTTGAGAAAGTTGTATTGCGCCAACAATCCATTCAAGATGTGGAGAATAATGTCTTCTTCCTCAAGAGGTGAAGACACCGTTGCTAACATATCAGCTACTTTCTTTAATTGTTGCAAATAATCAGCAATTGACAATGATCCCTTCTTAAAGTTATGGATCTTGCTCATCTTGAGTTGAAGTATATTGATCCGAGACATAGAAGAAATTTTTTGTTCAAGTGTATTCCAAGATTGTTTGGACGTTTGATGATGAAGTATATAGGGTATCTTTCCCTCTGTTACAGAGGCAAAGATACAGCTTAAAAGCTGCTTATCTATCATTTTCCATTGAAGAAACTCAATATTTTGAGTCGAAGAACTATCCAAATTCAGAACATACTCAAATGAAGGTTCAGAATCTAGAAGGTAAGAGAGTCGGTGCACCTTAATGGCGATAAGGATTTGAGACTTCCACAACATGTAGTTGTTTGTGGAAAGTTTTATGGTAGCTACAAAGGAAAAATTGGAAACAAATGATTTTACAAGATTCTAAGAAAATGAATCAAAGGTTGAGGAGTTTGATATGATCGCAGAGGACAATCCTGAAGAGCTAGAATGAGCTGATGTGATCTCATCATTCAATGTTGATGAAGATCCAATCATTGTTCCTTCCAAGAACAGATTAGAGAACAGCTTCAAAGCAACTTTGTTGCAGACTTAGCAATATGGATCTTGTGTAGATCCAAATGAAGAACAACTTTTGGATTTGAGAATAAAGAAAACAACAATCCAGTTACCCTTCTTTAGAGCTTGAGCTTGAGCACTAGTGGACAAGAATACCCAGATCATAGCTGAGCTTTTTAGGCTCTGATACCATGAAGACAATGAAGAATAGAGGGAGAGCAGAAGAGATTTAGAATAGATAAGCATAGAAGAAGAAAATGGCAATGCACCTCTTATAGGTACTCTGGCCTTTTCTATATATAGAGAATTACATAACCTTTTACAATTCATGATCTTTTTCACGTTCTCTCTTGACATCGCACCTCTTACTTGTACTCTGGCTTTTTCTTTATATAGAGAATTACATAATCTTTTACAATTCATGATCTCTCACGTTTTCTCTTGACAGCTCATCATATGGTTATATCTACAAAAATCACTACATGTCGACATGGCACCTTCATTTACACTATTATCAAACAACTCCGTGACTTAATCCATTGACCAGAATTCACATACTCAGACACCGTCTAGTCCAAGAAGGGGAATCGGGTTTTCTCAAGCTACCCTTCTTCGCAAATGCATTAATCATTAAACTGCAGATGAAGGGAAATGGTTCTTGATTGTACCTAAAACTTCTCTCTCCATACTCTAGATTTCCAAAATCTGGGTGCACATGTGCAGTGCAGAACATGAACTTTTTTAGTGCATCCTTGTTTTGATGGAGACCAGCCTTGAAAATAGGGATCGGATCTGTCATAGTTCCTTCACGGATTTTCAAGTTTGGAGAGGAAAGCATACATGCTTCTTTGGCTAGCCTCGTGGTCTTTTCTGTTGAAAAAGAGATGTAAAGGGCAATGCAACTATCCAACAAAAAGTCAGGTTGAATGTTGTTGTGAAAGGAAATCAAAGTGCGATAAAAAAGAATCTTATTCTTCTTTTCCCATCCTTCCATTCCATGAAGAGTAAATTTTGCTTTGGTGCAGAGACTATCATACTAATCAACAGTCAATATGCATGCATCTCGTCTGACTGATGATAGTTCTTGCCACTTAGATTTCAGATTTCTCAGATTCCACTATTGAGCAATCAGCCCATTCAATGCAACTACGGTGCATAATAAATTGTTCATACACGAGAATATATTGATCGAATGGCAACCATTACCCAATAGATTTGATCTTTGAGCCATTTCAACAGTCAGAAACTAAGAAATGGTAGAAGAAATTGAACAATCCCACATCGGAAAAGGAGAAAATCACGATCCACTAACACAACTATATAAGAACTAAACCAAGCAATTAATAAGCACGCAGCCATGCGGTGAACACAGAGCGAACTATTCTTTCACCTTTTGCTACAGAATAAAGTGTGCTTGCCGCACATAGTGGTATATGCCTATTTTTGGACAGTGAGGCATTTCTATGCGTGGCGTAGGCAAATGCCTAGTTCAATGGGCGTCTACATCAGTGTTAGAAGTGATTTATTCACTCCTAAAAAGTGAAAATCACTTTTGACGCTGATGTTTTTATCTGTTTGACTTGATTATCAGTGTAGGTGAGAGGTTGGGGTATAAAATCCTCACTGGATTTTTGGGCATGGGAAGTTGTATATAGCCGGCTTAAGCAAGCGTTCTGCATAATAAGCTAGGGAAGATTAGCTAAATTTTTGGCTATTATAGGTTAGGATTTTTCCAACGAAAAAGCTTTTGTCAAACAGGTGGAAACATCAATGTCAAAAGTGATTTTCACTTTTTGAGTGAGTGTAAATCACTTCTAACACTGATGTGGATGCCCCTTATCTAGATAGGCGTTACTGAAAAAAAAAACAAATTCAACCTCGTTATAATAAAATATAAAGACATAGATTGTTAAAATATCTGTAAAATTACAGTTCCCATGATTCACCCTTGAATCTAAATATTTATCAGGAGACGAGTTGTCTTCCTTCAATCCTACCAAACGGAGCAGAACAGCTCTTCTGAAGCTGTCCTTGATCGGCTTGTATTTTTTATGCCGCCCCTAACCTCTTCTGATGGTCACGGGCTGAAACATCAGTGGCCAAAGTGATTCATTTTTTGGGGGCGAGTGTAAATCACTTCTCTGACACTGATGTGGTCACCCCTTGACCTTGGCCTTTTTCTACGCCCAGCATAGAAAAGCCTAGCCGATCCTCGATTGCAGATCATTTGTGGAAAAAGACATGTTTATTGGGTGTAACTGAAATTCCTATGCTCATATTGTAAAATCCCAGAATCTTGGCCTGTGCAAAAGACAATGAGCTTGTTTAGTTCAATTTTCTTTTTAAGGCCAACTCTAAAGATCTGGAGTTTGGCTTGTTTCATTTCTAATGGGTTTGCACTTTCCAAGAAGTAGCAAACATGCTTCTTGGTTAGTCTAGTAGTCGTTCGGGCAGAAGAAGAAAAGAGAGGATGTGTCGTAAAGGAAAAGGGAAGGAAATGAAGTTAAAATAGCACATAGCCAGGTTGGAGAAACAGGGGCAGTTCAGTATGTATCTGCCTGATTGATGGGTCACTCGAATTAAAGATGTCCCATTGAAGCTACAAGTTATTAGATCAGAAAATAGATCAATATCAGTACAAACTAGAAGAATGGACCAAAAGTTACGTCCCCGTAACTTTCCATTTGTGGCCTGCTGAATCTTGGCAGTGACATGAACACTCTTCTAGATGCTGTAAATAGTTCAAAATGGACAATCCCTCATGAGAACCAGAAACTCAGAAGGTTGAATAAAATCGACACAGTAGTCACTTCAGATCAGAGAAAAAATGATCGTTCCCAAAGACTCAGCTGGTTCATCAAATTTTACAAAGGATATGACTACTATTCCACTGGAGACAGAACAAGCACATGCATATAGTAGTTCAAAGCTAAACCCAGATACACAACATATAAGCATTTTTTTTTTCTGTAATAAAGTGAAGAACCAGGTACTGTCTTGTACAAGAATCAATGGCTACTCAGGCTGTTTTCGATGGCCATGTCACTTGACCTGACATGATTATTCCCACGATCACTCCAAACAGTCCATCTCAATCACCAGAATCTTCACGAAAAAGTGAGGAGTTCTGGACAATGCACAGCTGCTTTCAATTATTCCTACACACAGCCTGTTGCCAAAAGAACTAAATAAATGTTATAACTTATTTTAGAGAGTTTGACTGGAAGATGTGATTTAGTTTAGCAACACACCTGCAGACTAGGTTTACGAAGCCTACAATGATACCTGAGGCAAAAATTGCGTATCCAGCTCAAAGAGACTCTGGCGTGTTTATGTTGGATGCTGGTGCACTCTCTAGCTTTGTTTGTAGGATGATTGCCACAATAACACCATATATAGCAACGACTTCACAGAAGATTACACTGAAAACAATAGAGAACTTGAATAGTCAAAACAATCTCCAGGCCTTACCAAGGTCTTCTAAAACCCTTCTTATCCAAAATATCAATATATGTTCAACCAAGGAGAAAATAAAAGCATAGGTACTATTACGTATCATGTAACTAAACATTAGTGTCATTGATTCTGTGCATATGCATCATTATGCACATACGCCTGTATGAAACTCTGCACTTTATAATCTTTAAGCTTTGGGGGAGACAGTAACATACCTACAATTACATAGGATACATGGCATACAATCACATGCACTAGAAGGGCATTTTCCATTGGATGAACACTAGCAGTTTCCACCCTAGTTATATACAATTTGGCCCCATTCAAAACAGTTGATTGATTACCAAAAAAAAAATCAGATCCTTCCCCATTAAATGCTCTGCAGTCTACACATATAAAGGCATCTTCTAGTCTTTTCATCTGCAAGTACATGTAATTGACCCAATCTTGTGAAAGGTTACAGGGAATGATAAACCCCAAGTTTAGAGTAAGGTTTTGAAAAGCACAAAGGTAGAATTTAAACCATTTGGGACCTTTGAGGTAGGGTGTACGAGTTGGAGAATTTAATTGGATAAATATTGAAAAATCTGACAATTCTCTTCCTTAAAAAGTGAAAGGAAAATTTTGTAAAGATGAAATACAGTATCAAACACTAGGTGCAGTGTTTACATACACCTACCCATGTAGTTAACGAGACACTTATCCAGGAAAAAAGAAGTATGAAACAACCAAAAATTATGAGAATGATTCATAAGAAGAAAAAGCTGAGCAAACTATATCTATTACGAGTGGGAAAAAAGCATTAATCATTGTTGTCTACTTAAAAATCAAGGTACCACCTACAAGTACATCAAACTTGCATGGATTCTTCTGAATGAACTCGTGCCGGTGGTACATGCTGGATTCTGACACCCCACTGGATCCCAATGCAACACTCATTACACTTTTTACCATGTGGAGATGACATAAATCAACATTGGCCTCAAATTATAAGTGCAACCTTCTCCAAAAAGAAAGTTTCCATGTAGCTGATATAAAATTGCATTCCATTTTATTATTAAAATATTATAATACACTGCCAAATCCATAATTATGTTGCTCAGGGTATCCACAAATCTGATTCTCTGCATCCATGTCATAATCTGAACACCAATCTCAATACAACACATGGTACACCTAATATTAAAGTACAAAACCACTAAACAACTCCAATAAACCACCACCAAACACAGGAAAAACAGGAAAAGAAGATACCTTATGTATTGCACCCAGTCATGGAAACAACAAGAAAGAACCAATTAAATGTTATGTTTTAATAAACCTGTATTGAGTTTATGCCATGGATTTACACCAGGGAGTAGAAGTTATGAAGTTATTAAGATTGATAAACAAAAGAATATTCGGAACGCAGTTTAGGTATCAATCTCCCTTGCATAAATCCAGACTGATCGTCTGATGCTAAAGTTTCATGCCTTAGTTCATACTCAATCACTCTCTCACAAAGTTCCATTGCATGGCTTATAAGCTTAATCCCATAATAACTGGTGAAACTCTAAATATCTCCCTTGCTCTTCTAAATAGGTTCCACGATGCTTTTCCTCCATTCATTTGATTTATTTCTTATTTTTAGTTCTGATGATCTTGTTGAATAACTTAGTTAACTATGATAAGCAATAATTTCCCATGGATTTCCAAACCTCAATTGGGATACTATCTAGTCCTAATGGCTTTTCTACCTTCATATTTAGTTAATGTCTTGTTAATTCAGACAACCTAATTCTACGATAGTACCTATAATCTCAAATTTCATTAACGTTTTTTTTTTTTTTTTGGGGGTGAATAAATTTGTTTAACATTTACTAATTTCTCCTAAACTTACATTCCTAACATGATCCTCATTAAATAATTTCTAATAACTCCACCACCTTTCTTTAATCTCCTTAATCTCTTCATCCTTCACTAAAAAAACTCTTTGGTCCTCATTATTGATGCATCTAATATGATTTAAGTCTATTTTCCTTTCCCTCATTTTGACACGTACATATGCATTCACCATCTTTAGTACCTAGCTTCATTCTATGCCTTAATTTAGTGTCACTTCTTTCATAACTTCTTTTTTAACATTTTTATATTCTCTTAATTTTTTTTTCCATTCCATGTCTTTTGCTAAGCCTTAAAACAATTAACAAGACCTATTAATTCTAATGATTGTTTGAACTTCATTCTACCACCAAGTTTCTTTAGATATTTTTCATTTCCTTTTAGACTCTCCAAGGACATCTTTCATTATTCTTCTAACAGAGCAAGCTATCTCATTCCACATGGCATTATGATGCGGAACCAAATACAATGTATATGCAAAACACTTGCAGCTGATCTCAAATAACAGATAATAACAAACAAAAAAAAAACAATTATGAAATTTTCACCCCAGTGGCAATTTCATAATTTTCCAAAAAAGTGGAAAATTACCAAAATATTCTGACACATCAGAATTTTTCGGGCTTTTGAGAATATTCTGAGTAGGATTTGGATGTCTCTAGCTATATAAACTATAAAACACCTCATTATGTGAAAGTACTTTAATGGAGAAATCAATGGAAAACCAGAATTTAATGAAACTCCAGCCACAAGGTCTCTTCGAAACTACTGTGTATACCTTTGATGAATACCCTCAAGTGCTTCCCAAAATATGCGAAGATTCCTTCTGGATCAAGTCCCAAAAGCTTCAAAATCTGTTGTCACTGTTGTTGTCCAGGTAAGTGCCGCCAGCCACCATGTATGTCATCTCCTATTTCTTAGGGAGAGACTTAAAAGCTTCAAGGAACTCTCCAAGCAGGTCGCCCAAGGTTTGTGAACACCTTTATGGAAGGGTTTTAACAAAAAGTGGAGAGGTTAGGGGATGGTGAAGAAGGGAAGCAATGGTGGTTATGAAAAAATGAAAAGAATTTTTTGTAGAAGGAGAATATGATGGAAGAAGAAGAATGAATGAAAGAAGAAGAAACGAGAAAGAGGGTGAAGGGGATTGAAGATGAAGGGAGATTGAAAGAGAGTAAAGAAGATTGAAGAGATTGCAGAAAACAGAGAAGGATATCTCACCTTGAGAAATCGTGGAAAAGAAGGTCAGCCCACTCGTGGGACACAAAAAAAAAAAAGAATTCCTTATTGCCAAAAACTCTCCCAAGTCGTTACATGAGTAGGGTTTTAAACCCTTTTTAAAACTTTTGGACCAAACTACCTAAACTACTCCCTATTGGGTCACATGACCATCACTCTTATTTCCCCTTTATTTGGCCTAAAACAATAACATGAAGTACCCAAATAACCCTCAACACTATTACTTTAATACTCCCTATTCTATTGTTGCAAAAGAGCCTAATTACATGCTTAAAATATAAAATTAAAAAACCCTAAACACCTAATTACCATGGAAATCTTCCCTTGGCCTTCCTTCCTTGAGAATTCTTGGGCTTGGGCTTCCAAACTGGGTAGACTTTCTCCAAAAATTGCAAGGCTGCTGCATCACATTAGTTTCCCCTTCCAAATGCCACTTTCCTTCCTTTATCAATTAATCTTTAAAAATCACTAGTTCTTCTCCTTTTAAGTTCCACAATCTAGTTCTTGGGTAATTAATCTCTCGTTTCTTTTTTTTCAATCTCTTAATACAAACATAGAAGACCATTAACCTATGTTGAGTGATTAAGCACTCTCTTGGTTAAGCTTACATTCCTTCTAGGATTTAGTGCCACAACTAGTGTAAGAAATTTCTGATTTAGAGAAAACAAGAAAGGGAATAAAATCTAAAATTAAGAAAATCAAAGAGAAGTGATAAATAGAAAAAGTTACACCTCCTTTCTCACACTTAATATAGGAGTCAAGACCACTCTTTTGTGTAAGGCTTTAATAGAGTCTTCACCATTGAAATGTGTACAGAAAAGTCCACACAGATAGCATAAAAGCTTGAGAGAAATTCTGAATATTGTTTATGGGAAAGTCTTACATAACAGAACCCTTTTATGGACCACCAAGGGCCTGAACATGCATATCAATCTCTCTCTTGATTTTAAATTAACGCTCATTCGCTCCAGGACTTTGACCTGTTGAATAAGACAACAAATTTTTTTTATGACTAAGACAACAATAAAAGTCTCTTGCTTTCCTACTACAAGGACTCATTTAAAAAACAAAGCTCTCCTAATAAGACTTAAACCACTAAAAAATAGATCCAAAATAACTCAAAAATAAACTAAAACAACTCAAAATTAAATTAAGGTACTCAAATAACATAAAATACAGATTGTCTCATGGACTCGTATGCTGACCATAACTTCCTCAAATCACATTCGATTCACTTGATATTTAGCTCATTGGATAAGTAATCGAATAACCTATCTAATGGAACCAAAACCACAGACAAGTTTTGAACATGAAAAATTTAGACCACAGATAAAGACTCTATTCAATTTTGGATCAGTTAAATCTCCAATAAATACCCACAAATTCAAAATATGAGGTGTCTACATCCTGCATCCCTCACATAGTAACTAGGATTGGTGGAAAGGCTTGTTGGCTTATTTACCTGTGTTTGAGTTTCCTCAAAGATCTGCTACATCTTGAACTCGTTATCACTACTGTCATAATATATCACCATTCCCCATGTTTGTGGCATATCTAGATTCACTTCAACACGTAAGAGTGATAATCCAAAAGGAATCTAGAAACTCCCTAAAAGTTAGTTGCAACTATGTTCATATTTAGTAGAATGTAAGAGTTTGTTCAAGCTCTTACGTATTGAACAGATCATTAGGAAAATGTCAAGCCGCACTATTAAGCCAACCAATCCCTAAATAATCTAAAAGCTAAAGTAAACTCAAAGAATGTGATTTGATTTAACAACTAATCATTTTTTTAAACAAAGGAAAAAGAGGATAAGTAGAAGACCAAAATGTCAAGATTATTCAAGCCATTTGAAAATCAACTTAAGCAAATACAGTGGCAAGATAGTCTTATCTTGGATGAATGATCAATGTGCTCCTACACCAAAGCAGACCAACTTGATGCAGAATCTTCAACAAGGACCAAAATAAATAAATAAATAAACCATCAAAGTTTAAATATTCAAATGTTAAATAAAATAAGTGTTTGGACTTTAGAACCCAAAACAATGTGAAGCCTTAATTTGACACAGTGGAAAAATGAAAAGTATTCCTGATATCACTCCAAACCCAAGCTATTGCTAGCACTGATCTAGTGACAATTCATGCCTCCCTGATCTTATGTTGCATATCAAAGCCTTAGGTGGAAACAACTCAAGACAATACCTCACTTTGACCATGTCATAGCAGAGGCATGCACTCTTCAAATAGAATTAACTAATTAAATGCCTATCCATAGGGATATCTTTGAAAGAGTTTGACTTATTCCCTATTTCTTTTTCTTTTTCCCAAGAAGCTAGTTATGTTTAAGGTCTTCCAGAAAATTTTTCTTCTGAGAGTTTTATTGATTTTGCGGTTAAAGTGTCTGTTCAAATAAAATGAAATATATATATATATCAAACACTCAAAGGTAATGCTGAAGTGAAAACCTTGAGAAATATATGATTTACTGGGTAATGACTTCAATGTTCACGATTCAGTTAAATGGAGGTTTTTGACAAGATCTCATGATGGATGGAGAAGGTTTAGTGATTCACAGGAAATCAGTGCCATC
>JAOXJP010262702.1:0-20891 GCA_025762735.1 Platanus orientalis
ATAACTAAGAACCTAAGTAAAAAAATGATAGATTACACAATTTCTTACCTCTTTGTTGAATCACAACTTTGTTCCTACATTTATTTATTATTCAAAAATCCCCAAAAATCCTTCAAACCCTAGCATTTTTATTGTTTTTCTTTCTCTCCCTCTTTATCTTTGCCTTTTTTGGTATAAAACGAGGGTATTAAGGTTCCCTTATTATATTTAGAGGGTTTTAGGTCGAATTGGGGAAGGAAAAATTAAGTTTTTTCCCAAAAATTATAATCTGGACCGTTTGGATCGATCCTGGATTGATATAATGTTTAGGATCAATCTAGTACACTTTTATGTAGTTTTTTGAGATCCGAGAGGTCTTAGTTCAATCTTGGATCAATCTAAATGGATAGGTTATCTTAGCTTTTACCCATTCGCATTAAAATGGCCATAACTCTTTCTTGAAAACTCATAATTGATCTCCATTTGTTGTGTTGGAAACTAGACTTCAAGACCTTTCCAACAAGGTAAATATCATTATCTAATTAACTCAGGATTCATATCAGTGGGCCTGAGAAGTTACCATAAATCTGTGGGTCTGTCAGCATTAACTCCTTGTAGGAGAATCGTCATAACTTCTAGGAGGCTCGTAATCACACACCATTTGATGGGTTAGAAAGTAGACTCCTAGATCTTTCTATAGATATATGAACTGTACTCTGATTCACTCAGGATTGGTGTCGGTGGTCCCATGAAATTACCTCAAATACGTAATCAAGATAACTCTCAAACTTGACAAGTCCAAACCCAACTTGAGTCTTACACTTCTAACTTGGTTCAATGGGTTCCTAAACCACTCTAAGGTCTGTATAAATATGTGAAGTGACAATTTTATCCTTATGTAGCAAAATTATAATTTTACCCTTTTAGTGGGATACGAGGTGTTATAGATGTATTTTCTTTTAGTACTTTGGATGAGCCTGTTTGGGCGGGGAATTTGTATATAGTTATTGGCACATTGAGGCAACTCTATTTTGGATTAGTAGAGATTTGGTTATGATACATTTATAAACTTCTGCTACATTTTGTTTCAGTTTATTGTTATTTAATATTCTACTACAATGTGATTGATTATATGGGCTTAAATGTTTAAAGAAAAAGGTTTTAAATTTGCATGGAAAGTGAAGTGACTTCAAAAAGGGGTTCCACACTTTGAACATGGGAATGTGATATAAGTTTAGGGCATGTCACCTAGTGTCATAGATCTGGGTTTGAGCTTGAAGTACGGCTTGTAAATCTGTTCGTGACATTATAGATATGGAGACATAACTTGTATGGTCAAACATGTGAAATCTATAAGGACCATAAGAGCTTGAAGTATCTTTCCTCACAGAAAGAGCTAAACTTGAGATAGAGGAGATGGATGAAACTAATAAAGGACTACGATTGCACGATTTCCTATCATCCGGGAAATGCAAATGTTATGGTGGATGCTTTAAATAAAAAGTCTATGAGTAATGTGGCTTGTCTAGTTGTGCATCTCAAAGTGCAACCCACCATCATTGAAAAGATAAAGACTGCCTAATTTTTTTATCCATAATTAGTGAAAATCATAGAGGAAGTGAAGAATGGAACACTATGGTTTGGGAATCGATTATGTGTTTCCAATGTTCACAATTTAAAGAAGGAAATCATGGGAAAAGCCTATGGATCCACATACACAGCACATCCAAAGCAATACCAAAATGTACAAAGACCTCAAAGAAATGTATTGGTGGAACAATATGAAGAAATAGATTATAGTCTTTGTATCTAGATATTTGATTGTTAACAAGGTAAGGTTGAACACCCACCAGACAATTACAACCCCTTGAGATACTAGAATGGAAATGTGAACATATTTTCATGGATTTTGTGGTTGGACTACCCAAAATTACTGAGGGATTTAACTCTATATGGGTGATTGTAGACCAATTAAACAAATCAGCCCTCTTTTTGTTAAGCAAGATCTCATATACTTTAGATAAACTGGCTTAGCTTTATGTCAATGAGATTGTGAGGTTGTATGGAATTCCTATTACTATAGTTTTGAGATAGAGACCCTTGTTTCACTTTTACGTTTTGGAGTAGTTTATGGAGAGCTATGGAAACAAAATTAACTTTTAGGATAACTTTTCATCCCCAAACGGATGGTCAATCTAAGAGAACTATTTAAACCTTAGAGTACATGCTTAGAGCATGTGTGATTTATTTGAAAAGGAGTTAGGACATCCACTTACCATTGATAGAGTTTACCTACAACAACCATCAAGCTAGCATATAAATGACTCCTTTTAAAGATCTATATGGAAGGAGTTGTAGGTCACCTATAAGTTGGGAAGAGGTAGGTGAGAAAAGATACTTGGACTGAAACTTGTCCAATTAACCATGGAGGATATCTGACTAATTTGTAAGAGACTTTTTACAGCCTATAGCAGATACAAAAGTTATGCTAACAAAAGAAGACAAGATCTAGAGTATGAGGTTGGATACCATGTTTTTCTCAAAATGTTTCCAACGAAATGTGTAATGAGGTTCAGAAAGAATAAAGTAGACCCAAGATTCATTGGAACTTTCATAATTATGAAAAGAGTGGGTGCTCTTGCTTATTAATTGACTTTACCTCTAGATTTGTCACATGTTCACCGAGTTTTTTATGTTTTGATGTTGCGGAAATACATGTGTGATCATTTGCATGTGTTAGAATATGAACCCCTTCAAGTCAAGAAAGACTTATCATATAAAGAACAACCATTGAGAATCCTTGATAGAAAAGAACAAGTGTTATCTTCCAAAGTTGTTCCATAAATCAAAGTATTATGGTGCAACCATGTGGAAGAGGAAGCTACTTCAGAAGGAGAGTATGAGATGAAGGAAAATTACTCACACCTATTCCAAAGTTAAGGTATATAGAAATTCAAATGACTGAATTTATTTTTTAAGGGGGGAGAATGTAGCACTTCGTATATGCTTAAGGAATCTTTAATACCATGTAATGAATAAAACATAAGAAGATAGGTAAATGTTAGAACCTAAACCTAAAATGGTATCACCTAGAAATGAGTAAGAAAGTTAGGAAGAAGAATTGACCCAAAAGTGAACCCTAAAATAGTAAATTTTGATCATTCAAAATTTCTCTCAATCGTTCAAAGGTCAAATGTTTGAAAATCTCATGGTTTAAAATAGATTATGCTCAAACGTTCAAAAAAAAATTCAAGCCTTCAAACCATTTCAATCGTTTAAAAAAAAATTCAAACGTTCCAAAGTGGGGAACCGAGAAAAATAAAAACAATTACAAAAATCGTGATTTTCCCTTTTTAGCATGTAATACCCATTTGATCTAGATATAAAACCTCAAGTTTACCCAATGTAGATCCAAATACATAAGAAAGAAGCCAAGTAAGAGAGAAGAGGGAGAATTGGAAAAGAATAGGAGAAAACTCTCAAGCAAACAAAGTAAACCTCATAATTTTAGGTCTGACTAAATTTTAGAAGATTTTAAGGATCACCAATAGAAATTCATATAGATATGTGGTTTTTGAATATGAATTCATGTTTGAATTTCAAAGAAAAGAAGTAAATGAGAGAATCCTTAAAGAAGTGTTGCATAGGGATTGAAAGAATAAATAACTCAAGTGCTATAAGTGATTATGCATTATATACAAACTATTTTCACTCTTAGGATCATAGATCCATTTTATTTTAGTATCTTGCATCGAATGTTTGATTTCTCAGTTAATCATTAAATCCCAATGAATTTAAAAATAATTATGCTTAATAAGCAATTTGTTTCCTTTCCTAGGATCATAAATTCATTACATATTAGCTCTCTTTCATTGTATGCTCTGATTTCTTCTAGTATTCCTTAGATCTAATTGATCTAGACTGATTTTGCATGAAATCATACGTTTTCATACATAATTTTGTGAAAACTCATGTATTTTAAGGTGTATTTCAAAGATTTGAATAATCTTACAAGATTTATATGCATCTCTACCATGATTCTTAGATGTGATTCAATATGATTTGTATCTCACACTTTATTTGAATTCATTATATTTACTCATGTCTTATGTTTATGATCTGAAAAAATATGTGATTCTTATGAACTTTGTTTTTCTATTGTAAAACTTTGGAAATCCTTATGATTATATATGAATTGTGCCTTCCTCTAAAGTTTTTAGATATGAAATCGATAGAACCAATCTATGTGATTATTCTTATTGATAAGTTTCATGGATTAAAATATACCAATTTCCAATAATACAATTGCCCAAAGATTGAGAGTGTCTCATATCTGTTGAATGATTCTATGGTTTGATTTATGGTCTCCGATCAAGAAATGTGTGCCTTGATCTGTTAGTAAGTGTATTTAATCCCTACAAATGCTTTATTCCTATTAAGTTCTTAGGTTATGCAATCCTATGAACTATGATATATTGATTTCATTTTGATCTCAATCTATTATTTTATTTTTGAATTATGAAGTATCCATGTGTTCCGAATATCAATTCTATTTTTGAAAAGGTATTTGAAAAACATAGAAAATGGAATTTATAAAATGCATATAGTCTTGAAATTTGAATCAATTTTCTTATACCTAAAAGTGATTTGTATTGAAATCCATTAAAAACCATAAGAAATGGGATTTATAAAATGCATAGAATCTTTGATATTCAAATTGGTTTTCTTATACCTAAAGGTGATTTGTTTTAGAAGGCATTGGAAGTATAAGAGTGATTTTTTTAAAAGACATCAATCTTAGAACTTCGAACCGATTTTGCATTTTGAACATCAAATTGGTTTGTAAGGTTTTTATAAAACATTCAAAAAGGTTTGACACAAGTGAGAGTTTTAGTTTTCGAACCAGTTTTGTTTTTGAGACCTCCTCTTAAGATAACATAAGAGACTAATATGTAGTCGCCTCAAAAGACATTATGTGAGACAATGATGTTAACCGTCGTCCCCTCATAGAACTTTATGTGAGACAGTGATGTGAACCCCCTCTTAGGGTAATATGAGGGACAGTGATATGTGGTCCTCTCACAAGATTGTATGTGAGACAATGATTCGAACCATCCTCTCACAAGACTATATGTGATCCAAACCGTTCCCTCACAGGACTATATGTGATTTGAACCGTCCCCCCAATATGTGAATTAGAAAGAACTTTGAAAGTGAGCATAGTGATTTATATCATCGATGATCCGAAACATGATTTCTTTCAAGTGAAAACAATTTAGAAAATGTATGTTATCAAATGGTTTATGAAAATGCATTACATTACTCTATCTTGTATCCTTTCAAATATCCATGCTCATGACTTATGCTTGACTCGCTTTGTTTCCTTGTATATTTTTATAATTGCTTACAAGCCATGGACTCATCCATCTATAACATTTTTTAGATTTAGAGTGAACGATGGGCACTGCAAAAGCATTGAGCATAACCATAGTGTTGTGCAGTTTTGATGGTTATGAGACTCATCGGATTAGTATAGAGGTTTATAGACCTATTTGAGACAGTCGTATGAAGATTTTTTTTTTTTTGGACATATTATGAATTGTGAATACTATTGTTGATGTACATATTTGATGGGATTCATGGACTATAATAGTTGATGTAAGATTGGATGTATGGTATCTATTATGTAGATATGGATATGGAATATTGTAGTTTTAGTATTAGTACCTTCTGCTATGATGCAAGTGAGAATGTTTTGAATTTCTGTCTCATGGTTATGTGAATGAATGTCATAAATTCTGCTACAAAATTCGTGATATGATGTACAAAATAATAATAATAATAAACCCAAATGCATATGAAGTAAACATATGAATGAATTGAAGTGTCGCAGTCCAAATCCGAGTCAACATTGGTTGTGAACTTGGGCCTGGTTCGGGTCATGACAAGGACTCCTACAGCGGGACTCTAGCACTTTAGAGATTTCCTTATGTATTTTATTTTAGAAACTTATATTGATTTGTTTTGGCTTTAATTTAAGTTTTTATCAGTTTGATGGGAAAAGCTTAAGGATTTATGTCATTTATTTATTCATAGGTTGTACTTTCTCCCATTCATGGATTTTTATTTCAATTAGAGAGATTGTTTGAAGTACAGCTACATTCAATTGATGAGTTATGGTTTTATGGAAACATGCCAGACTTATCTATGGTTGTTGAATAATGATTGTGAAGTTCTAAATTCCACTGTTTAAGTAGATGAAAAATTGAGACATAAAAATATTGATATCAAGTTTCGAATGAAAGGTTTAATGTCCACTCCAAATTTAAGGTCCCATTATGGCCTAGGTTTTCAGGGTGTGGCAGATTTTATTGTTTGAATAAAGAAGTAAAAGGTTATGATTTAGATTACTCATAGGGGGGTAATTCGGGTTGTGACAATTCTTGAGTGAGTTTTTTTCAGAGTTTTATTGGTAAATCTACTGGGGTTTTTGTGTGAGCCTTCACACACGATCCGAGACTGTGTTAGACTCTTGTAAATCTTTATTGAATCGTGTATAGGAGTTTCTTAACCTAAAAAATCCACAAAAGCTCAGAGAATAGAGCCAAAAAAGAGGTAAATGAGTGTTATCTTCATCTAGAAGATCTCTCCAAAGCTACTTAATGATTTACCATCAGCCTACCAAGAGTTAACATTCTAAGCATTAAATTCCCTTTATTGCTTCTTAAGACTTCCACCAAAGATATCGAAAGTGGCTGTGTGCTTTTGTCAGAGATACTGAAAGCGGATCACCCATTTGAGACACTGAGTGTGCTACTTACAAGGAAAGTGAATTCTTGCTGAACTTATAAGTGTTTAAGGTTTTACGATTTTTCCCATAATATATTAGGGAATCTATATAATAAAATCAACTAGCTCAATGAGGAGCTTTCAAGAGTGGACGTAGGCCTAGGTAGTGGCCGAATCGCTATCAATTTTGTTGTGCATAGTGTGCCATAGTGTGATTTGTCTTTGTGATTTAAATCATTATATTTATATCTTGATTGAGAGGTTTGCCACTATTTAATTGTAACATAAATTGCTAAACCCAAGTCCACACAACATCCTATCTTAAGTTAATCAAATTAGTGATCATAAAGTGAAATAAATTTAATTTGATGAGATTCACATTTAAGTGAAGCCTAATTAATCAATGATAAGTTTAATTAATTTGGTTCAAGGAATCTATCAGTCTTGTTCCCTCTCTACTATAGTTTGGTATAGTGTATGACAGAACCCTGTGGTCTATGATAGCAATCGTTGTGTGTTTTTCAATGCTACATGAATGATTGAATTGGAGATTAAGTCTTAATTATAGTTTGGTTTATTTGCTGCACTAAGTAATATCTTGAATAAAATCAAGACAAATTGAATTTAGACCAAATAGATTTAAAAATTGTTCATAATCCTATTCACCCCTTCTCTAGGATTATTGGTGCGTACAAATAGTAATTCCAATTACTATCAAAATGATACTTTTAGGAATTTCATGGCAGTGGTATTATTGGTTGGAAAAAAAACTATAGGGAAGGAATACCATAGCGTCTCTTCATAGAATCTCAACTCGCATAGTTTGTTCCAACTGTCCAACACAATATGATGATTTTACCATTACGTTAAAGAAGCTAAGTCAAACTGGTATGCTACGTACTTATCAGAATGAATTTGAGAGGCTCTCTAGTTGATTCATTGACATTCAACCCCAACAACTTATAAGGATGTAAATGAACCAAATATGAAGAGAATACTACAATATTCATATTCAAATTCATTTACTCAATTGAATATCATATACAAATACAGTATATGGATATATATAGTAAACTGGCTTAGTTGCAAACACAAATGAATCTCCAAACGAAAATGGTATATAAATTAGGGAACGAAAGAGAATACAAAACAGGGATGAAACATAATGAAACAACTGAATCTTCTTCTTTTTTTCTCGGCAGCAACAAGTTAGGTTGCTCTTCTTCTTTCTGGCAGGAGCAGGTTTTCAGTTTCCTTTTCTACATTTTTTTCCTCTCTTTGCTAAGTAATTGAGTCTCGTACAAAATCCAAAACAAAACAAGACAAAAACATTATATATATATATATATATATATATATTAAGAGAACACAAATACAGACCGAATAACGATACTAATCAGGTAATTTGCACCTGTACTTGTTAGTTTCTTTGTTCAGGGACTTCGCAAAGATATACAACTAAATGTACAAAGCCAAAATCTTAGAGGTCTATTCAATGTTATTTGTTTGGCTAAACTATTCAAGTAAAATATGTTACATATAACTGAGTAGTTCAATTCAATCAAGATCACAGAACAACACCAAACAATCTGCAAATTGGGATATCCAAACTTGAGAACGCAAATTTCAAGAGGCTAACAATTGCGAAAATGAAAGCAAGAATGGAAAAAGGGTTTATGTTACAATTGCAATAAACGGTTTTCTTGCAATCATAGAGCAAGGCTCAATAATTTTTATTGATTGATGGAAAAACATTATCAGTAGATGAGACCAACAATTTGGATAATCATGATGTAAGCCCGTTGATGGACAATAGCTGAGAAACTCTTCATCCCACAATCTATGATCCGGAAAAAGCAACTTAGGACTAATATCCTAAGATCCTAAAAAACATTTTGGGATTTTCAATCTTGTGGATAGGGTTGATCTTATAGGGAATGGAATGTAACAATCCTCTTTAGAAGGAAAGTCTTAAGTTATGTAGTTTTAAATAAGCAACCCTCAAATGGCTAATGCATTAGGAAGTTCCTAGGTTTCTATTAAGGATTTATTTTCAAGTGCATTATAAGCAAGTTCAAAAGTTTTTATTAGGTTTTCAAGGAAGATAGGAAATAATTAGTAATGAATTGATGTAATAAGTTCTTTAAAATTCAATAAAAATTATTCATTCATCTCAATTGAGAATTGTAAGAGCGTCTCGAATGAGTTCAAAAGTCTAATCTTCCTCAGACAATATTATTTCTCTGTAATTCTCCATTTTTTTCTTTATTTTAATGCTTAAATTCTTGTAACATAAAATGGTTGTTACATCGTCTTGGTCTTCTGCTATTCTGGCCATGTTTCTTAAAAGGAAGACGAAGATGGTGGGGGACAGGGAGAGGAAGATGATGACAGAAACCATGGATACTTTGGTCATTTTATAAAATGTATTTCAAAGATTTATTTGAAACTTCTATTCCAACAAATCCGGATTCATTGGGAAGGTTCATTGTTTCGAAATAATGTCATTACAAGAAGACGAGCCTTAGAATTTAGCCAAAGCATTGTGGAGAATCTTGACACCCCGCTGATGTGAGAGCATTGAGTTTCTGGAGAATGATTGATTGACACATGATGTTTTTACCACTTACTTTTTCAACTGAACACTTTTTTGGACCCTTTTACCCCCAAAATAACACATGTCTGTTTATAGTTCACTATATACACTACAGAGGCATTTTTATCACGGTACATTTGCTTGTAAAAACTGATACCAAAATACAATCTTCAGCAACTCAATGATTTCAAACTTTATAGAGAAAAAAAAGTGAATGGATAAAAAATGCTCACCTTAACGAATGCTAACCACTGCTCCTTGTCGGGCGGCGTTACATCAGTACCGTACCGAAAAATGAATATGTGCCTCCGAAAAAGGTGAAAATCACTTTCCAATGCTGATGTGTCAACCCCTGACAAGGAACAGTGATGAGCGTTTGATAAGGGAAGCGTTCATAAACCGATCCCAAAAAAAAAAGGGGGGAGTGGGATGACTTCAGACGCCAAACAAGGCCTAGATATACATATATACCATAGATTTATTCATTCATTCGTTTATAAAGTAACAGTCCCCGCAGGTTTGGTTCGTCCCGTTAATGAATACTCCCAGTCTGTCCATCTGCAGTGTGGATACGTAGCATTGAAAAAGTGCAATCTCCCCCCCTTCCCCAAAAAAAAAGTGTAAATCACTTTTTCAATGCCACGTGTCATCCGCTGCATGCAGGCAGACCGTTGAGGTTTGTTAAGGGGGTGTTCCAAATCCGGGCCGAGTTATTGACAAAAGACAAGTTTTGGTAGTCTTTGTGACTTTTTTTTGGGTATGCGTACGTCTCCCGGAGCCCACAAGATAATTGGTGTACACGAAACGATTCATTTGGACAAAAGACATACATATTTAATCGATTATTTCGATTAGGCACCACACATGCATCATCTGTCAGACACATATTTAATCCTCTTTCTTCGTTGACATTCCAATTCCCTCAGCATCTGTCACCACCTGCTCCCCCCTCCTCCTCTCTTCTTGCTCTCTCTCTCTATTTAGCGTTTAGCGTGTGAATAAAGTTTGTTAAAAAGAGGAAGAAGAAAAAGAAGAAAAGCAAAATTTTGTAAAAAAGTATGGGAGAATTTGTGTCAATTTCAATCGTAATTTTGTGTGTTTTCGTTGTATCATGTGCCTGGGTTTTGGAATGGATATGGTGGAGACCCAAGAAGCTAGAAAGGTATCTGAAGGAGCAAGGATTGAAGGGTCCTCCATACAAGTTATTATATGGGGACCTGAAAGATTTCATGAGGTTAAGGAAGGAAGCCCGATCCAAGCCCCTCAACCTCTCTCATGATATCGTGCCACGGGTTGCCCCCTTCGTACAACAAACCATCAAGAACTACGGTATGTTCCGAAACCAGAATACTTTTTGTCAAATCCATGATTTTTATTTATAAACTGATACTTATTTGATCGTCTGTGAGTTTCTATGCATTTCTCTTCTTTACTGTCCTTAGACTGGGTCAGGTTGGACCAAATCCAAGATGGGTTGGAAACTGTACTCTCTAGACCCAATTGAATATTATCAGATGGGTTTGAAGTCAAGGAACAACCTGATGAAAACAAGCAGGAATTTTCTCCTTCAAAAACTGGATTTTTTTTTCGGGTTCAGTTGTATCAAGCTGGGTCAGGTTTGTGAACCCCTTATTTGGACCCTCCTTGATTGGATCCATATCCTCTGTGCCGGGTACAGAGTACACCAAGACACAAGGCCGGCACCACCTTCCCTTGTGTCTTGGTATAGTGTGCCACACACAGGATATGGCTCCCTTTGAATTAGCTGACCTGGTGAGTTATTTTTATCAGTCCCTGAAAAAGAAAAAGAAAATATGAATTCTTACTAATTAAGAAATGCAGGTAAAATGTCTTTTTTCTGGTTTGGAAGAACCCCAAGACTAAACATTTTGGACCCAGATCTCATAAAGGAAATTTTGTCTAACAAGTTTGATCAATTTGAGAAGCCCAAAACAAATCCACTCATCGAGTTGTTAGGACGAGGGCTCTTTCGTTACGACGGTGAGCAATGGGCCAAACACAGAAGGATTATCAACCCTGCATTTCATCTAGAGAAGTTGAAGGTTGTTTCTTTATCTTGATTTTTCCTAAATGCTAGGCACAAATTTATACATTTTCAGGAACAAAAAAAAGAAGGAAATGCAAAAGTAACATGGTTTTCCCCTCTTACATATTATATTTTGGATTTTTCTTGCTAATATGATGCTGATAGTGTGTGGCTTCTTCTTTTCTGTTTGGTGTAGCAAATGTTACCAGCATTTTATATGAGTTGTAGCGAGTTGATCAGCAAATGGGAGAATTTGGTTACATCTGAGGGGTCTTGTGAATTGGATGTGTGGCCTGATCTCCAGAATTTTACTGGGGATGTCATCTCTCGGACAGCATTTGGTAGTAGCTACGAAGAAGGGAGACGAATATTTCAACTCCAAAGTGAGCTGGTAGAACTCCTTATTCAGTCTATTCAGTCAATACAGATCCCGGGTTTTAGGTACAGTGAGTTCTTACCTAGTTCAACTGATCCATTTCTACTTATGCTAGACATCAATTCCTATAATTTAACATTTTCTTATAACATAATACGGATACTGCTACACTCAGAACTTAGAAGCACTGACTAATTGCAATAGCTGGTTTATGCTAAGACGTTGATGATTATAGCCTAACTGTTAATGATTTCCATGTTCAGTAGCTTCATGGAAATATACAGTGAATTATTTCTTGAATATCCATTTCCTTCTCATGGAGTTCCAAAATTTTGGATGAATAAATGGTTTTTAGGTTGTCAAAGTCCAATAAATGATTATGTAATGGGTGTAAGGTTTAACAAGTTGGAAAAAGAATATCCAATAA
Organism: Platanus orientalis; assembly: GCA_025762735.1. Taxonomy (NCBI): domain Eukaryota; kingdom Viridiplantae; phylum Streptophyta; class Magnoliopsida; order Proteales; family Platanaceae; genus Platanus; species Platanus orientalis. The sequence goes on from JAOXJP010262702.1 coordinate 12,215, forward strand.
TTCCTTAATGTACAATCTTCAAAATCAAGTTTTTTCAATTAACAAATCAATAACGAGTGAACAAAAACAAGTAGGTCCCGTTTATCATGTTTCTTGAAGATGATTGAGACCGCCCAATTGATTGTACAAGAGATTGTGTCAGGGTACCTCAAGGATACAACCAAGTTCATATTCAATTCCTTATTTCTCAAAGGGATTTCACTACCTGGTATAGATGTATGAGACCTCTCTTAGAAACTTATTGCCCTTCAGTCATGTATTCAAAATGTACATGAAAACTTGTCCAAAATTCTGAAAATTTTGGCAGTCTCCCCTTATCAAGTTGATTAACATATATGAAAACCGAGTCGTAAAGACAAGGGCAACACTTTTAACCACTACAATAACACACTTAGATTGAGGTGGTTTTAAACACAGTGATGTGAACCAAAACTCTTCAAGTCAATTGTTGATCCAAGGGTTCTAATAAGTTTAGTGTTTTAAAACACACCCAAAAGGAAAGAAAATTAGAGGGAGAGAGGTCTTCTTTACTGGATGCCTTCTCTTTTTCTTCTTCTATTTTCTCTTCTCTATTCTTAGTTTACACACTATTCTTATCTAACCAATTCACAAATGGGTTTCAACCCATTCTTTTTTTTTTTTTTTTTTTGTAGTGATGATGGGCTCCAATTCCTTCTCACTAACCATCCATACGTGTCCAATATTTGGTAGACATCAATCAGGTCTTTATTCATGATTAGGCCTTTCTAAGGTGAGTTGACAAACTCTGATATGGACTTGCTTGCTTTCCAAGCTTTATTTAGATATTTTCTGGCTATTAGGCCCATTTATGATTAAGTTCATTCCCGAATCCAGCTTAGTCACGAATCTAGACCTTGACGGGCCTTATTCATGAATATGGTTAATTCACAATCCAATGGGCCTCAAACGTGAATCCCGTCTTGGAGCAGTTCTGCCAATTACGAATTTGGCATGGTGTTACCAATCATGAACTGTCTTTAACACAACCTTGTTTCAGTCACAAACCCTAGTAGCGAATCCCATCTTGTATTGAACCTATCATTCACAATTAACCTGGATTCCTTGAAAGCTCATCTAGAGGGTCAAAAAGGAATCTTATGAATCTAATGTGATTCTAGAAGAATGTTCACACGTAAAGTGCAAAGTGTGCCTTAAGCTCCCTTGCACCCAAGCCTTTCCTGCACCTACACCCGTACTCATGCCCGAGCCTAAGCCTGTGCTCATGAACATATGCATGTATGTATGTGGGTGAGGTGTTCCACACCATTGCTACACTAGAGAGAGAGCTCTCCAAAGTACACAAGATGGAGTACGACTATCTTATATTTTGTTTTTCTACTCATGCCCAGCCGATGTGGGACTATTCCCAAAGCAAAAAGGGGCAGTCCCAGTGCACGAGGCTCCCGCCACTGCGGGGTCTAGGGAGGGTCAGATGTACGCAGTCTTACCCTTGCAAGCAGAGAGGCTGTTTCCCTGACTCAAACCCGTGACGCTCAGGTCACAATGGAGCAACCTTACCGATGTGCCAAGGCCCGCCCTCTATTCCCAAAGCAAAACAAAATTGAAAATTTTGAAAACACTGAAGTTTGAAAATAGATAACAAGGGGCTCTATTTTTTCTCTATAAAAGCTTTGTTTTCAATAATCCTCCACTTTCTTTTAAAAATTTTGAAAAGAGATAATTATGGAAAATACGTGAAGTCCCCTTTGCATTAGTGCAGGTAGATAAATATGGAACCAACAGCTTGTGTAACAACCTACTATCCATCTGAGAGTTAATGGATTACCTTGAAACTAAAATCTCAGTGACAAACCTAGCTTATTACTAACACAATCATCTTGAGAAGGTTTGTTCATCTTGAGGCCTAGCACTTTAAGGTATGTGTGCTATCCCAGGTTTAGTTATCATCCTCTCATCCATAGTACCAAACTGTAAGTTTAAGCACATCTCATCTTTAGAATAACCAACTGTATGCTTATCATAAGGTAGACTTATTTCATTAAAGAAGCATTTGTGTTTTCATAGCAATACAGGGCTTGTTTTCTCATTGAAACTTTGAGCAGTTAAGTTGGTTTCCCATTAAACCTAAATAGCCAAATTGGGTATCCACCAACAAGGTTAATAGTCCCATTCCCTTAAATGTTTCAAAGGTTAACTCATTCTAAAGGCCTTTAGATGAAGAATCTACCATATTCTTACAGGATTCACATACTGTATGAATATAATGTTATTAGTTATCAAATCACTCATGTAGTTGTGCTTCAAGCTTATTCATCTTAACAAAGCTTCTTGATTATCACAATATATGGTTATATGAGGAATCGACTTGGTCCATATTGATGTGTCTACTAATACATTCTTTAACCACTCTGCTTCCTCTCTATAGTTGATGAGAGTGGAACAAACTCTGCCTCCATTTTTGAATGAGTCAAATAGGTTGTCTCATAGGAGATTGCTCCTCCTACCAAAGTATAAATCAAGGTTACTAATGATGTAGAATCATTCAAATTTGAATTCCAAGTAGCATCATTTTATCCTTCAATTATAAGAAAATACCTTATATTATAAATCTCATAGTTCATCGTACCCTTTAAGTACTTCAAAACCATGAACAAAGTATTCCAGTGCTCACTACCTAAATCACTTGTGTAATTACTAAAAATTCTCACTACAAAGACAATGTCTAGCCTAGTGCAATACATGACATACATCAAATAGCCAACAATCTATGAATACTTGTACTGAGATACACAATAGCCTTTATTTTTCATCAATTTTACACTAGTGTTGTGTAGATGTTAGAAACATTCGTACATATTGAATCTCTTGAGAACTTTCTCAATGTACTTAGATTGTGTGATAACAATCCACCATCATTTTTAACAATCTTAATTCCCATAATCACTTTGGAAACCCCTACGTCCTTCATATCAAACACTGATAAAAGAAAGTTCTTAGTGTTGTTGACATAATCAATATCAATCCTCAAGATGAGTATTTCATCAACATGTAGATTGATTCTCACACGACTTATTGATGATTCTATTGTTTATACATGTGTCACCATCTTTGGATTCAAATCTATTTCTAGGGAGAGCAGCTTAGAACTTTTCATGTCACTGCTTTGGTGTTTGTTTCAATTCATACAAGGATTTTATCAACTTACATACTTTCTCTTTTCTTAGCATGACAAAACCTTATAAATTTTTTATTTAAAATTTCTCCTTTTAGTTGGCCATTCAAGAAGGCGAACTTTACATCCATTTTATGCATAATTAGATTCTTTATTGCAGCCAAAGCTATCAACAACCTGATAGTTGATATTCTCACTACAAGGGCATAAATATTGAAGTAATCAAAGTCCTCTCCACACCCCTTAGTAACCATTTTGGCCTTGAACATTTCAACTATCATCTAGTCTAAGTTTCCTTCAAGAACCCCACTTGTAGTCGATGGGTTTGTAACCCTAAGGAAAATCAACTAGCACCCATGTTTGGTTGGACATAATTGAGTGCATCTCATCATCTATTGCATTTTTACAAAAGTTATTATCATGAGATGACATATCTTTTTATAAGACAATGGATTTCCTTCTACCAAACAAACAACATAATCAAGACCAAAGTCTTTCATCTTTCTTTCTCTGTCACTCTTCTAAAGTTCTGTTTGCTTAGAAGTCCCGAGTTTCTCCTGTTACTGGATTTTAGCTCTTATAACCCCTACTATCTTGACTTTTCTTAAACAAAAATATGATCTCAAAGAACCCTACATTTATGGATTCAGCTATTGTATAAGGAGCAGAAGTCTCCAGATTGAGAAATCTATAAGCCTTATTATAAAATATCCAACAAATGTGCAATCTGTTTTTCTTGGTCCATCCTTTAAGGTGTACTCATTATACAATTTAATTTAAACAAAACAATCTCATATCTTGAAGTAACCCAAATTCAGTTTCCTTCATTTCCATATCTCGTATAGAATTACACTCAGTGTCTTCTGAGGAATATGATTTAACACAAAGCATGCTTTCAACAAGGCTTCTCCCCACAGACTTGGACATGTACAAGAACTTATCAACATTGTGTTGACCAACTTAGTCAGGGTATGATTCTTTCTCTCAACAACTCCCTTTTTCTTTAAGGTGTTTTCATTTCTTATTTTATTCCATGTTCTTTATAGAACTTAATGAATTCAAAGTCTGCATATTTTCGACCACAATCAGACCCTAGAGTCTTTATCCTAAAGTTAATGTAGTTAACAACTTTAGCCTTGTAAAACCTGAACTTCTTAAATGCTTCATCTTTTGTCCTTATCAGAAATGCATATGTATATTTGGACACATCATTGATGAAGGTTATGAAATACCTCTTACCTACTCTTGATAGAATGTCTATCATCTTGCAGATATCATTGTGTATCAGATTTAGCACATTTGATGATCTCTTAATACTCTTGAAGGAGTTATGTATAATTTTACATTTGCTACACATGATGCATTTATCATCGATAAATCATCAAGATTGGTAATTAATCTTAATTTAAGAATCCGCTTATTTTTTATAATTAAGATTTAGTATTTCGTTGATAGTATTCAACGTAAACATACCAATAATGGCAAAACCTTTGCCTATAAACATACAATTTTTTGCCAATACAACTTTATCGGGCTCGAACACTATCTTGAATCCATGCTTGACTAATAAAGACCCTGAAACAAGGATCTTTCTAATTTTCTGGGACATGCATACTGACTTCCCAAAAGTAAATTTCAGTTCAATCTCTTATTCTAAATTTACTTTAGAGGTGAAGGAGTTTCCCATGAAGATGTTCATTCCATTTACAATTTCATAGGAAATGAACAAGTTCCTATCATTGTAGATGTAGTGTGTAGTGCTAGTGTCTACCCACCAATCGACATACTCTCCAACTAGACTGATCTCAAAGATCATGGAAATTTTCTTCTTAAGTTCAGAAATCTGTTTTTCCTTGTCGTTGTCCTTACTTCTATTGGATGACTTCTTGTTGCAACAATCACAGGCCATGTGTCCTAGTTTTCCGTAATTAAAGTAAGTTTAACTTTGTCTTTCTTGAAGGGCTTATTTCTTTCCTTGGTTCTCTTCTTGAACCATTTCTTTTTCTATGATTTCTTGTCACCAAACTTGTTCTCAATGACATGGGTCTTCAAAGTAGGCTCTTCTTTCTTTCCTTATTCTGGGAAATCTCTTCAATTCTCAAGTGATGTTTCAAGACTTCTATGGACATATCGTCCTTCTCGTGCAACAACTTTGTCTTGTAATATTTCTAATCTACCACATGGCTTTCAACAATTGAAGTAGGTGAGTTTAACTTTGACTTTGTTAAAGGGATTATCTTCACAGTAGGCTTTTTTTTTCTTTCCCTCGTCCTGGAAAACCTCTTAATTCTCAAGTAATGCTTCAAGACTTCCATGGACATGTTTTCCTTGTGCATCAACTTTTTTCTTGTAATCATTCTAAGATGGTGACAGTTTGGTGATCACAATATTCACTTTATACTTTGGGAGAAGCAACATCGCTACAGCAGATATCACATTAGCAATCTTTTTCACCTCTTGAATCTGCTCTAGAGTTGGCCTATTATCAAGCATCTTGAATTTCAAGTAGTTCTATACTTTGAACTTCTTGTTGCTAGTTTGTTCACCAAAATACATTGGTTTTAGGGATTCCCAAGGCTCCTTAGAAGTTTTTTCCTTATTAGAGAACTAATTGAACAACTCGTCAGTTAGAGACTCCATAATATGGTAACAGCAAACATGATCTTGATGTCCCATTATTGTTTTTCCTAGGTTATCGCTTCAATCTTTGCCTTTGTGGCTTCAGCAAGAGCACAATATATAGAAGATTCTTCAGTCAACATATACTTGACTTTTAGATGTTTGAACCAAAAATCAATCTAGCCTTTCCACTTTTTGTTGTTCTTTCCATTGAACCAGTTTGCACTAGAACCAGATGGACCAAAAGGGTTCAAACTTGCACAAGCAACGGGAGTGGACACATCTTCAAATTGTTGGAAATAGCAATTCTAATAATTGCTTAATGCACAATCTTCAAAATCAAGGATTTGACTTAGCAAATCAATTATTGAGTGAACTAAGATGAGTAGGTGTTGTAATCATGTTTCTTGAAGATAGTTGAGGCCTCCCAATTGATTGTGTAAGGAATTGTACCAAGCTACCTCTAAGATATAACCAAGCTCGGATCCAACTCTTTGTCTCTCAAAGGGCTTGCATTATCTGGTACAAACATATGATACCTCCCTTAGAAACTCATTTCCCTCTAGAGTCGAGTATTCAAAATGTACATGAAAACTTGTCCAAATTTTGACACTCTTCTTATCAAGTTCATTAATATATATATATATATATATAAGCCGAGTCAAGAAGACAATGGTAACATCTTCAATCGATTGAAGGTTCTTTTACAAGAACAAACTTAAATTGAGGTGGCTTTAAACCCAAAGATGCAAACCAAAACTCCCCAAGTGAGCTTCTAATCCAAGGGCTCCAGTGGGTTTAGCGTTCTTCAACACAAACCCAAAAAGAAGGAAAATTAGAGGGAGAGAGGTCTTCTTTAATGGCTTGCTTCTGCTTATCTTCTTCTTTATCTCTTCTTTGTTCTAAGTTTACAGTCTCTTTTTTCCCTAGCCAATTTATGAATGGGTTTCACACAATTCTTTTTACTTTCATTTTTATAGTGATGATGGGCTCCAATCCCATCTCACCAACCACCCATATGTGTCTAATATTTGGTGGACATCAATCAAACCTTTATTCGCTATTGGGTCTTTCCCAAGGTGATTTAATGGGTTTTGGTATAGCCTAGCTCGCATTATAAGCTTATTTTGATATTTTCTAGCTATCGGCCCTATTTGTGACTAATCCCATTCATGAATCCAAGCCTTTATAGGCTTTATTCGGGAATATGTTTCATTCATAACCAAACAGGCCATAGTCGTGAATAATGTCTTGGTGTATTATGGTCAATCGCGAATCTAGCATAACATTACCAATGCGATGATGCACACATGGAAAGTGCAAAATATGCCTCAAGCACCTTTATGCCCAAGCCCTTTCCCACACCCATATTCATGTGTGTGGCACCTACACAAGAGAGAGTGCTCTCCAAAGTACACAAGTTGGGGGAGGAAACTCATATTCTGTTTTTCTTTTCATACCCAGCTGACGTAGAATTATTCTCAAAACAAAGCAAAAATGAAATTTTTTGAAAACACTAAAATTTGAAAACAGAAAATAAGGGCTCCATTTTGGATTTATAAAGAGCTTTGTTTTCAATATACTAGATCTTCGAAGGAAAGGGAAAGGAAAAGAAATAATAAGAGAAAGACTTGTAAACTATACATGATTAACTTATATGGAGATGTTTCACCACAAAAAAATAATAATAAAATAAAATTGCAAATATGATTAAAGATTTTGTTAAACCATCATACCTCAACCAAATTGTGCACTGTTGTATAATTTAAATAAAAGTTAGTAGGTATGTTTGTTTTTAGTGCAAAAGCACCATTTTAGAAAAAGAAATATTTTTATTTGACTGGTGTTTGACCAAATATATGGACCTATATACCTACAAACCTCTTGTTAAGAGATGTGTCCATATGGTTGGAAAATAATGCCATTGGCACATCGCACATTTCTTGGGAAGAGATGTGTATATATATATATATAAACTATTACTTTCATGTTTGAGATACACTAGTTTATAACGTATTTTCTCTTTTCTTTTATTATTTTATGTTCTTGAATTCTTGGAACATACCTAGAAGATAACTAGTATTCAAGAAGTGATTCAAAATAGCACTTCATCTCACTTACTTGCATCTTACATTGGTTCGTTGTATCTTGGAGTCTTCCTTACCAAAACCCAGTTGCTGACATGTAGTAAGGGTGAGAAAAGGCTTAAAGATAATGTTTGTAACATGCCTCGAACCAATGTATCGCAATCATACTTTTCTCTCTTGTTTTCTTGTATTTGGCCATTTACATACTACAATATTTCCAACATGCACATGGTAGACTATTAATGTATTTTCCTTCACATCATGTCTTAGAATGCTACATTGACCCTGGCTTCTGGTATCTGGAAGAAAGAATCATAGCAGTAGCTGCCATTGGTCCTCCTTTTGATTCCTTGTTTAAGTCCCCTCTTCAATTGTCTGTATTCATTTCTACACAAAAATGAAAAGTGAAAGATATCATAAATTATTTTTATCTTTCACAGGTTCCTACCCACAAAAAGGAACAATAGAATGAAGGAAATTGATAGAGAAGTGCAAGCTCTGTTGAGGGGTATAATCAATAAGAGAGAAAAGGCTTTGAAAGAAGGAAAAGCCAGTAAGGATGATTTACTAGGTTTGCTAATGGAATCCAATTATAAAGAAATTCAAGAACATGGAAATAAAAAGAATGTTAGCATGAGTATTGAAGAGGTTATAGACGAGTGCAAGCTATTCTACTTTGCTGGGCAGGAGACCACTTCAGTTCTGCTTGTGTGGACAATGGTTGTGTTGAGCATGCATCAGGACTGGCAAGTGCATGCAAGGGAAGAGGTCATGCAAATCTTTGGAAACAACAAACCAAATTTTGATGGATTAAACC
>JAOXJP010262712.1:0-20890 GCA_025762735.1 Platanus orientalis
ATCATGGGGTTTGTGCTCGATCACGAATAGTGAATTCTACTTTTTCATTATTTTGTGATACTTGGAGGGTCCACATCCTCTTGAGATCAATTTGGGGTGTTCAACCATCTATGGAGATACATCTTAGGTCATACTACATGAACCCTATAAAGTTACATGCAGGCCTTTACCTTCTTGGGTGTTGATGCCCGACTTGAGTCTTAATCTTCAAGGCTTGACTATTGGAGCTTTTTCCACACTTTTGCCCATGGATTGACAAAGGATGCTCTTGCATCAACATGTTCTAAAGAATGTTTATATTTTATCTTTTGTTTTTAATCTAAATAGGTTCTTAGATGATTTTAACATTTATTTTACAAAAATAAAAGATTGTTTTACTTAGTTTTTAAATTGTTTTGAAAGATTGTCATGTTTTGAAAGAGTTTTCAAAGGATTCTTAGTAAACATAGTTTTTTAAAGCTTATTTTAAAGGACTTTGTTATATCAATTCATAAAGCTATGTGCTTAGGTGGGTCAAATTCTTTGATTTCTATTTTGCCTTAAAAATATGCATTATTGGAATGATTTAAGATTGTTTAAAAGTTTAGATTTGTCCTGCTTTGATATCCGTTAGTTTCTATATTTTTTTATGAGATTATATGTTTAGTACTAGTTATGACAAGATACCCCTTTGCCTTCAAAGAGGTATATTTAATGGAACTTTTCATTGGGTTTAAATAGATGCGATTAAATGCCTTTTTCATCAGGTCACATTAATTGAGGATGTTTGTTTGATGCTTGCCATTAGGTGTGAGATAGTGGTATTCTACCATTGGATTGTAGATGGATTTATTTTGTTATCTTTTGTTACCTATTATATACTCTCACATCATGTATGGTGGATTTCTGGTATATGATTTAGTTATCTGTCATTTGATTTACACGACGTGTGGGGGATTTTAGATATTTGTATCAACAAGTCTCATATATGTATATATGTTTTTGTTATTTCTTCAGTTCCATTTAGTTTAGTATTTCATATTATGTTTTTATTCAATTATGCATCTTGATTTCTGTTTGGATTTGATATTTTCAGTATGTAAGTTATGTTAAGTAATTGTTTTTGAAAGTATGTTCAGTTCTGTTTTGTTTATGAAAATATTCATGCTCATTGACTCAATTGTTTTAATATGTTACTAGTGTTTATGTTTATTTACAAAGTCAGTCACACTTATAGAATTGACATCGTTGTTTTCGGATGAGGAGGATGGCAAGGTAAACAAGTAATGTTGATTAATAAAGCTAGAGGCTGGAGACTTTAGTTTTGTTATTTATTTTAGATTTGAGACATGATCTTATTTTATTCAATCTTTATTTTAGAGATATTATTTAGTTTAGTTTAGTTTATTTCAGTTCTATTTGATGAAATGTCCTAAGTTAGTTTAAGTTTAAGTTATGTGGAGATGGTTTATATTCATAAAAAAAAATAAATGAGGAGATGGTTTATTATTTGGATTATGTTAGACTATGGTTTTTATTTATGGATTATGAATTATGGATTATATGATATGGACTTTATTTGAATGGAATGGAATGATTATGGTTTGTTTATGCAAATTCTGCTGCATATGTATGAAAGTAAAAGGGCAAAAATTTTATACGCAATTTGAATGACATTGATATGAATGGATTAATGTCCCATGCCAAAATTCATAGGCTTACAAGTATGGGTTTTGAAATGATAGAATCTCTTATAAACAATCATTAAGAGAAATATTCATAATCCATAGAATCCAAATTATGAAACTGACTATCCCACCATTCACATAATCAAATAGCTAATAAAAGGTTCCAAGCCTATATATCAACCAATACTAAACAAAATTTAAGGTAATTCAAGCCTCTCTCCATGCTCTTTGAATCTCTAAGGGTACCATTGCCCTCTAGATCTTCAATATGAAAAATGGTCTAAGCTGCGTGAGCTTGATGGGTTCATAAGTAATCATACAAAATATACAACATAATAGACTTAAGCCAAGCATGAACATTTGAGATAGCAAAATCTCATATAGCTTCAAAAATCAAATGTAAAATCAACATGGAAAACATGTTTGCAAGCATTTACTAAAAACCTTACACAATTTAGTTTTCATAGGATAACTTATACATTTTACTAATCTTTTCAAAACTTAGGTATTTTTCCCTTTTCATCAACATGTATGTTTTGATTTCCTTTTTCACTACCTATACTTTTTCACTTTCTTTCTTAAATTTATACACTTTTACTTTCTTAGTGTTCGTTTGTCACTTATCATTGTTCACTTATTTATCGTTATTCACTTGTAACTTATAACTTACTACATTTCACTTATCAATGTTTACTTGCAAGTTACCATTTATCATCATGGTTCACTTGTCAGTTATCATTTATCATTTATCAATGTTCACCTGTCGTTTATCACTTATCAATTATGAATGTTTACTTATCACTTATCATTAATAATTTATTACTTAATGATGGAGTCGATTTCCAATTATATTATATTATGTAATATTACCATTGTATTATATTCCAAATGGTATGGTCATTTTTAATATATTACCATTGTATTTTATCCCTAATGGCAAGGCTAATTCAATGTATTACTATTGTATTACATCCCCACTAGAAAAATCAATCAATATATTTACCATTGAAATATATTCCCAATGAAAAGACCAATTCAATGTATTACCATTGTATTATATCCCCAATGGTAGGACCAATTCTATTGTATTATATCCCAAATGGTATGACCAATTTCATTTTATTTCTTAAATCTAATTAGAGATTTCATTTTATAATTTATAATGATAATTTCAATCATTCATTTACTATATGTTCGTTTGACATAATTATTCTTTAGTAAATGTGAAGATTAGTTAAGATGGATTCATATATCATATCTCAAAATTGAAGCAAATTTAAAAATACAACACAAGATGCTTAAGTATATATATTCTCATAATTGAAGGCAAAACCAAAGTACAAAATAAGATGCTTGACCCATCTATAGAACACATAAAGAACTATAGAATTCAAAAGCATTTTCAATTTTTATACAAGTATGAAATGAAACCAGATGATAAAGTACTTTAAATCTCATGTGGGGAAATCTATAAAAATCTATTTGTAAATCTTCTTGAGAAAACATGAGTGAATATACATGTTTTGGCAACTAAAAACCTTCAAATAGATGCAAATCACAAGTTTACAATGGATATTTTAAAGGCATTATCAAGGAAAACATGAAATCATTTATATATTAATCGGATAAGCAAAGATCTATGGGATTCTAGAAAAGAAAACTATTTACATATGAAATAAAAAACATTTTCCATATCATAACTTTGAAATCCATAGGGTTTCTACCATAAAAACTTCTAATCATGGATTTAAAGATCATAGATCTAAGATTCTAAGAGAAAAAAAAAAAGGTGTATATAGTGTACAATCACTTATTCAAAATCTATAGAGCTTAGATACAAAATCTTCTAAATCAAAGGTAGGAAATCATTAGATCTAAGATCCTAAAGGTAAAAACATGTGTATGCATCATACAATCACTTGTTCAAAATCCATAGAGTTCAAACATGCACAAATCTTCAAATTATTGGAACTAAGATCATAAGAATGAAAACATGTCCATGCATTGTACAATCATTTACTTCGCTCTTTCTTTTTTGATCTACTTGTAAAATCCTCTTTCCCTCAAGATTCCTCTTCAAGGAATCCTCCAAACTCTCTGTTTCTCTCTCTAATATTAATGGTGTAGAATACCAAGAACGATGAGATCTTATGAAAATCTAGAAGAAAACTTCAAAGCTAAGAAAAATCTCTTATGGTGTGAGCTTCCATGGCTTACCTTTTCTAAATTGGGGTTTTCTTTTTTCTTTCTCTTAAAACTCTCCATCTCTCTCTCTTCTTTATTCATTTATTATATTTTTAGGTCTAAATAGGGAAACCCAAGTGTTTTCTCTCATCATAAATAGGTCTCACACATTTTATAAGCAAAATCATGTGCTACTAAAAATTTTCTAGATTTCCTAGGTATGACCCAATCATGACTTTGGAGATCGATCATGCCCTGCTAAATTTTTTTTTGAGAAAGACTCGAGACTTGTGATCATAGTTCATGATCGATCAAGCAAGATCGATCATCCAATTGGGGATTGATCATGACAGACAAATTTATGAAAATTTTGGACTTTGGGAGTTCCAATTCAAGTCCAATTGCCTTCTTTCTTTTCTTAATCGTTTCCTAGACATAATTAAGTCCAAAAGAACTAAAATTAGTCCAATTGCTTGCATTCACATGGTGCATCATTAATTAACAATTGATGATAGGTTAAATTTCTAAAAATTACCCAAAGTAGATGTGGGGTATTACATAGCCATACATGAACCATGTCCTAAAGACGATGTGTTGCGACTTCCTTGCATGGTTTGCTCATAATAAAGCATGTCATGCAATCCCTAAATGCTTGCAAATTCATTATTTCACAATATATTGAGGCTTCATGTATGATACCATAAGACACAGGTAATTATCACCCAAATAATTTAAGATAACCACAAAAGGTTCTATTAGGACATCAATGTTTCATCAATTCAAATAAAGCACCAAAACCCTCCATTAGGGTATAATCAACTTCTCAAAAACATCTCATGAAGCATGAAAATGACAATTTTCCATTTTATATTCGGAACAATAATCTATATATATATATATATATATTTAAACACCATAATATGATGTCTAATGCACGCAAATAAGTTTCTTAAAAGTCATACATGAATTGTCATAGTTGGCTGGAATATTTTTATAAGTTCCATTTACAAAAAATTCTAGAATCAAGTGTCATCATGGCAATGAACACCTCCATAATTAAGATTAGCATGAGGAATAAACATATTTAATAACATATGGCAGCTCATAGCTTGCCCAAAAGATATGAAGAAAGCATAATATACAAGTTTACTTACATGTAGCAATCTCATACTCTTATTCACAATTTCATCCAAATACACACTAAAAATATTGATTTATTTATTGTTTTTATAACTGTACATTTTCCCAAGCAACAAGCAAAAAGCGTGAATCACATATTACATATCATTATAGGCTAAATTAAAATCTTACACAACAAGATTTCTTAATACTTTCAAGTTTATTTCTAAAAATTTCAATAAAACAACACATATTTATCAATTTGGAGAGTAATCTCTTGTTATTCCTTCACCCAACTACAATATTGCTTAAAAAATAAGAACCACAATATATTTCAAAAGATTATAACAAAATCCCTAAAATCTCTAACCCTAATAGAGGCCATATAAATGATAAGTCAACTATACCTCATGCTCAAAAACTATGTAATATCACAAATAGAGGCCATATAAATGATAAGTCAACATACAATGATGATTCTATCAAAAGACAACTAGGGTTTACTCAAAGAAAACACAATTACTTCACAAACAAGTAGAAACCCTACTACAAATTGAAGAAGAGGCTACTTACCTATTTTGTGAGTTTTTTTATTGAATTTTTGCATGTTCTTCCCCCTTTTTCCTCTTATCCTTCACTATTTTTCCTTCATCTCACTTCTTGGCTCAGTGTCAATTAAGGACCTAAAACCCCTATTTTATTGTTTTAAATCTCCTCTTCTAGGGAAATCCCCAAAATTCCCCTACAAAAAAAATGAGGTGTTACATTCCGATTCTTGTTTGCATTGGGAGCAGGATGGATTAATGCTATGTATTCGGCCAACAAATACCTAGAGAACCGAGAGAGAGTTTAATTTATTGCTGCTCCCTATAGAAAATGACCTATTTTGGGAGGAACTGGCAAATTCAAGATTTGTTTCCTACAAGGAACATTGTGTGAGTTAGAGACTTAGCCAAGAGTCAAGTTCATAGTCACAAGCTTATAAGCCATTTTGACTGTAAAAGTTCTTTTAGGGTTAGGGTACTAGAGGAGATTATCCTCAGTAACGAATGGACTAACTGAAATCTGTGAAATTGATAGCATTTCAGCTAGTGTAATAAAATCGCAAATGGGAGGTTAGGTTCCATTGCTTCATCTTTGGATATATTAATTGGCATGCCATATTGATAGGACACGAGGATGGTTTTATGGATTGGATCTTTTCCTCAAGTAGCAATGGAATCCATAGGTCATCCCAGATATTTACCTTTGCCCCATTTACAATTTTCCAAATTAACCATGAGTTAGAATAGCTCTTTCTTTGAGTATAATTTTCCAACCCCATGATCTAGGAAGCATGGACACTACAAAATCCTCGGCGTATCCGTGTCTGACACTTATCGAACATAGACTAACCAATGATACATCTGCATGTGTGGCTGTGAAGTGTTGGAGAATAAAATAATTATTATTTTTGGCACAAAATGTACATGTCTAGGAAATGGCATTGTAGGGAGTTTGGTAACTAAAGATTGGGGATTAATTGAAGAAATACCCAAAAGTGTATTATAGTAAATAATAATAAGAAAAGAAATAAGAAAGGAAAAAGGGGTGTCGTTGTTAGGCTATAATTTAAAATCTGCTAGTCAATGAATGACACGTGGTAGTAAGTAATGATTTAGCGGATGGTTATTGAATATAACACGTCAGATGGGAGACAAAGAGATTAGAATGCAGTAGCGCACGACAACTATCCCACACAAAAGTAGTGGGCAAACTAACTGGTGAGTGGAAAACCAATGGTTTGGACCAAACAATGAGTGGAACTTCTACAATCCAAACCGAAGAACGGCTATGAATGAACGTGACAACAATGGTGCCATTGAAAGGATCCTATAAATAGAGAAGACGACAATAGAAGAAGGGGCCTAATCAAACACATATAAAATCATTTATCTTTATTGTAGAGCAGCAGTAGTAATAGCAGTGGCAGTAGCAGTTAACCTAGGTCTAGTTAGTAGTTCTCTCAAAGTTTTGTATCAAGAAAATCGATTGTATCTCACAGTTTGATTCAAAGAAGTTCTCCCTTGACTTTAGGAGAAGGACTGTGACAATCTATCTAAAGGTACATTTTCGATTTATATTGTGTTCTTTTCCAATTAATGAAAGTTCTATCTTTTATCAAATTTGGTGTTATTATTCTATTACAAAAGCCCTCGGTTTAGAGGCATTAATGAACCTGTCCTTTGGAAAATCCAAACCTGTCCTTTTGTTGACAGCCAACAGTCGTGTTGCAAAACCAACGAATCCAACCTTGTGAATGGGTCATAATTGGATGATTACAAAGACTTGTCTTCTCTTCACCAATGAAGACTTATCTTCTCTTTTCTCTTAGTTTTAATTTACATTTTTGTTGTAATGTATTTGAACTCTTAGTACTTTGTATTATATAGACTAAACATCATTGTATGGGTATGAATGTGTTTCTTTGCTATGTATTATTGCTTTTAAATTAGTTTTAGACCTTCTTATTTATTTAAAAATAAATAAAATTAACATAAAATATAGGTAAAAATATTAATTAATTAATTGTTGTATCCATGACATATTGTATTCTAGTTTTTCAAGAATTCTTGTGTTGCTGTGTTTGTATCATATCCATGTCCCGTGTCGATGTCTGTGCTTCCTAGCCAATGATCCTCATTTTTTTTTGGAGTTTCTTTCATGAAAGGGTCATGGGAAAAGTAAATATACTTCATGAGTCTTGTCCACATGTTATCAGGTTGGGTTAGTAGTTTCCAACCTTGCTTGGCTCAGAGTGCACAGTCACCTTTGCTACATATCATATCTTTCCATTTTACCTATTGAATCTTCCTTTCATTTCTAGTTTGTCCCCACCAGAAATCCTTTGGCGCTTGTCAATTGAATTGCAAATCCTTTTTCAGAGCAGGAAGCAAGACATGGCATAGCTTGGGATAGAGGCGATCATTGACTTCAGGAGAATTTCTTTTCCCTCTTTGGAACGCATCTTAGCCTTCCATTCTTAGAGTTTACCAAAAATGTGTTTATCAAGGTATATATCCAAAGAGTGCTCATTTCCCTCACCCAAAAGAGGATGACAAGCTCAAGTATCATTTGGGTTGTCCTCCTTCCCTAATTCCAAGGATAGATACTACCCTATTTTTAATTTCCAAAGTCATCTGACAGCATAAAAGGATTTCAGATTTGTTAAGATTAACAAAGTTAATCAGAAACCATATGAAACCAGTCAGGATATCCTTGATGATTGTTGCTTCTGACTCTCACTAGCTTAGCTAAAGAGGCAGCAATCATTAGAGAGTAGGTGGGGAATCTGAGGGCTGGTCCTACGAACTTTCACACATAGTAACAAGCCCGACTCCTCTTTAAGGGCAATGAGGTGTGAAAGACCTTTTATGCAAAAGAGAAACATGTAAGGGGGTAACGGGTCCCCTTGTCTTAACCTTCGAGTAGCTTTGATATTCCATCCTGGACTACCATTAACCAAAATTTGGAAAGAGGAAGACGTGGTGCATTTCCAAATCCATTGGCGCCATTGATAACTGAATCACATTTTCTCTAACATTTTGAGAAGGAGCACCCATTCAACCTTATCGTAGCTTTGCTCATATCAATTTTGATGGCCATGTTACTTCCCATACCATTTCATACGGTGCAGGGTTTCATGGGTGATCAATGTATTGTTAGAAATCTGTTGACTGGCTAAAAAAGCACTTTAGTATTGGGAAATGAGGGAGGGCATAACTCTCTTAAGCCTGTTGGTTAAAATTTTGGCAATGATCTTATAGATAATATTACATAGGCTGATCAATCTGAAATTCTGCACTTGAGTGGGGTTTTGGCATTTGGAAATTTGCACTAAGAAGGTTTGTTAACATCTTCAAAGTTGAGGTCACCTGTGAAGAATTCCGGGACATAGTATGTGATATCTTCCCCCACGCATTGCCAATATTTCTAGAAAAAACCAGCTTGAAAGCCATTCAACAACATGCAATGAATGTCTACAGCATGACACAAAAATTGAAAAACTCTCACCCAAATTTTAAATGTTTGTATATGTATCACGTTTTAAGAACTGTCACATGTTAATATATTTAAGGTGACTGATCAGTTGTAGCAAATTTTGTTGTATCTTTTTTAATATAAAAAAAAATCAAAAAGACAAAACCCATTTTAAAATACAAAAAAAAAAATCCCATGCTTTTTGTTCAGGCTACAAAAGACTGCAGCAAGATTTGTTACAACAGATCTTTTTCCATAATTTAACTTAGTGCAAAGGATCCGGACTCAATAGGATGCGCACACGACATGCCAAAAAAGCAAAGGCATTTTTACAAAGAGTCATGGGAACGAATAAATGGGACAACAAGAAGGTGCCAGCTTGCTAAGTGGGTAAAGTCTGTGGGTGTAATACCATAGACCTGGGTTCAAAACCCGTCTTCACCTACATTAACCACTAACAATTACCTATCCAAAAAAAAAAAAAAAGGGACGAATAAAGTTTGTTTGTTTGATTTTTTTTTTTTTTTTTTTTTTGGGACTAAGAACACCAACTGTGCAATTTTTGAAAGATCCTCCCATGCCATATGTATTATGTATTGACAAAAATGCCCTTGTCATGCATTCTACATGCTGATTGCAACACCCCAATGGAAAACTATGGTTTCAACAAGTGATCCTAATCTCCATCTATTAAACATCAAATTATTAGATTGCTTTTGGATTGGCCACAACTATTAGTTCCCATTGATGGAATAATTTTAATCATTAAAATAATAATCATAGATGGTGTTGTGAATAGAGAAGATTCCAAAATAGTGGTTTTTGTAATGGATTCATGGCCTTAACAATCGACCCCGGGTTTCTTCCATCAAAACTCTATCGCTTTTAATGAACAACTCTATCACTTTTAATGAACAAAATGATAGGAAAGAGCAAATATTTACAAAGTATATATGACAAAAGCCAATATCCCATAGTTCGGGTGGTTGTGACATAGGATTTTAGGAGAGAGGTTATGGACTCATGTCCTCCTGACAACATTCCGCAATTGATTCCGTTGACATCTTATACTATAGTGCATGACATGGACCATAAATAGAAGAACACAATCAACTGTGAAATGCTGCCAGGGGAACTTGACCCCATGACCTCTCTCCTAAGATGTAATGTCCCAGCCACCCACACTAGGAGGTGTTGGCAACAAAACATGTGTTTGGAAGAGCATAAATTGATTTGGCTGGCATGCGTTTGAATACAAAACTTCTTCCTGCAGCCTTTAACTGCCTTATTTTTTTTATTTGTTAACCTGCTTTGTCAGAAGACGCATACCTGTTTAAACCGAGGAGACATGTGAGTGTTGATGCCACTACTTTTAATTTTAATAGGACAGTAACTTAGTTCTTATTCATTCTTAGAAAGAAAAAGTGGAGAGAGGGAGAGGTTATGACCGTCAAAGATTCGAATTAAGATGCTTCTAAAAACAAGTGGGGCATAAGGATTTGTCAAGCAGTTGGAAACGGTCCTTCATCCGGGGGTTTGGATGGTCCATCACATAGGAAACCTTTTGGATTGGCCGTTTGTATTGTCCGTATCAGCTGCATGGACTGGGTCACCATGTATTGGATTCTTTCTCTCAAGATACCAAATTTCTTTACTAAAATATGCTAAAAAAAAGAGGGATTTCTTTTGCCACGTGAAAAAGAGACCATATAGATGTAATTTACCACATGACGAGAGAGGTTAAGGTGACCAACACATGAAACTCTTTGGCTGCCGACTAATTAAGCTGCCACATATAAGTTTCTTGGGTCATCTATATCTCTACTCTAGGTGAATCATCACCTAGCAAAACCGTCATCAAAAATATTTTCTAGGTGAATCACCAAGGTTTCTTCGCTATGTAGAGGGATGGTATAATTGAGCCAGGTCGTCTGTCAGGTAGGTATCGCTCTGTTGTTGTATTCTAAAAGAAATTAAAGGAATTTCTCTCTAGCAACTCCATTCTCTGCAAACAAAATTGGGCAGTTGCATTCTAATAGGTGATAGCTGGCTGCAACCAACTATTGTTGCCATTCTGCTAGTTACTCTATACAACAAGTCCACAAACCTTCATGAAGAAAGGTTAACCAATGCTTACAGATGTCCAACCACACTTACCTATGACTGATGATAGACACTTGAGATGGCTGATGTGAAGGCATATAACAGTCTTTCTCTTGTGTCTATAAATAACATGAAATGTAAAGAAAATGTTAGTTGAATCCTCTCACAGTAAAAAAATCGAAGAAGAACTTAAGGTAGGTTGCTGTCCAAATAAATGGAAGCAATTAATGGCCTGCACCCTCTTTCCCTTATAGATTTGTGGTCTTAACCACATGATTAATGGGATACTTGACCAGGGCACACTCATTCAACAAGAGCAGCTTGGATCTTGTATCAACCACCTCAATCGATGGCCTCTTCTTGAAGAACTCTATCTAGATTAAGTGGAAGTTTCTAGACATTGGAATGAAACAATAGCTTCCGTGTTCAACTTTGTTGTTCATAGTCGAGTAACTAAGTTTTTCAAACTTTTTGATCTTAATGGCACAAGTATCTGTTGGATTGTGCAAACTCGTAGAGAGATAGAAATTGTTTTAGAACTTAATTATATCCCAGAGTTAGCTTGGCCTATATTATATCCCTTGCAATATAATAGAAGGTCTCGATTTTCAAAAAATGTGACAACAACACCTTATAACTTTGGATCAGTTGATTAATCAAGTAAGGAAAACTTGTCATGGACAATTGTGGTTGTTGTCATAAAGTCCCACAAACGCTGGCGGTTATGCGCAGTATTTGTCTCACATACAACTTGGAAGTGTTGCAATTCATCAGCCCAACTTGATGTTCTCTAATGCACATAGTACATGTGGACATCCCACGAACAAAAATCTGTCATGTCCCATGTGCATTTATCAACTCCCACAAACATATTGTAGTAGGCAAAAAACTCCCACCCTCTGGAAGCTGATGCCTGGCAACATCAAGATGGGACGACCCACAATTTGGGTCAGCTTAAACCAACCCAAGTGGCATTGGTTTGAACCCCATGCAAAGGCTAAGACAATTTAAAAACATTCAAACTCATCAATCACATGCAGACTCATAGTTCAACACGTCAAGATACGTAATCCTTCATGCAACAACTTAGCATACTTATCTTTTAAGTCAAAGATCATAATCCAGACAGACTCGCTCAAGAAACTTGTCTAAAAGCTCTATCAAAACAACATGATAAGAACAAGTCAAGTAAGGAGTCTACAGGATAAGATCCAAACTCCCTGCAATTCACTCAATTAGGCAAATCCATAATCCCATGAGATAAGGAATAACTCCTCATCAGAGTCTATAGAAAGGCAGGATATTCATCCTCAAGGTGAGCTCTTGAAATCCCATGCACTCCTCTCAATAAAACCCTACTAATGTAATCGTCAGTCTTTGGAAGGTACCACCCCAAAGCTAGGCTCAACAAGAAGACCCTCGTCAATCACCCTTGATCTAATCAAGTAGAAGAAACCAAAAATTCAATTATGTAAAGGAATTTACCCCCCATAACTTGGCGCTGTCTGTGGGAATGTTTGTGATAGAAAGGCAATCTTAAGCAAAGCTAACCATGGTTCCAAAAAGAAGAACCACTTGGGCAAGCATTAATGCTATCCTAGAAGAGAAACTCCAAGAAACAAACGTTCCCCCTCCAAATTGTAGCAATCATGGCACAAATGGAGGCATTACAACAACAATTCAAAGATCAAAAGGAGGAGTACTGACGAAAAATGGAGAGACTGATTTAGGAAAACAATATCCTAAAAGCACGTCTCCCTCCACTAGGAGATCAAAGAGAGCTCCATCATCACCAACAACCCTCTCACTCTCATACAATAAGGAAAATATAGAACACCATAATGAAGGGGAGGAATCCACTCATCCTGTTGAGGGTACCCCAAACTAAAAGAAAGTTTCTAAAGAAGATGTCAAGTCCCTAGTGGACAAATGATTGGAGAAACTTAATTTACGATCCGATGCCCCCTGGAACCAAACTACCCAGTAGATAGCTTAGAACGTGATTACAAACCTCAACAAATCTCCATTTGGTTCACATATCATGAATCAAGTGATTCCCAAGCATTTCATCATGCCCAAGTTCATCAATTATGATGGTTCCACAAATCTAGTGGCACAACTGCACCATTACCAACAAATGATGACACTGGAACAATATAACAATGCTTTAATATGCAAAGTCTTCCCTTCTAGCTTGCAAGGTGTGCCTTTAGGGTGGTTTCATAAACTACCCCCTTCAAGTATCAACAACTACCACCAGTTGTGCATTTCTTCTGTCACAAACTTCATCTATGAGTGCCCAGAAAAGAAAAATGTTGATGCTCTCTTCAACATGAAGAAAGAGAGTAAAGAAACCTTAAAAGCATACATGCAGAGGTTCCAGGCCAATATGCTTCACATTGAAGGTTGTGACAAAAATACACCAATTATTGATTATAAGAGAGGGTTATCCCATTTTAGCAAGTTGTAATAGTCTTTAACAAAGATACATGCAGAAGATATGGACAGCCTTCTGGCCCAAGTGAAGAAATATGTCAAGTTAGAAAATGAAGCTCCGGCATGAGGGACAGCTATGATCGAAGCACCACATGACCTTTGGTCTAAACTTAATCCTAAAAAAGATTGGTACCAAAGTAGCCCCAGCAAAAAGAGGAAGATAGAGGACAGATCCCCATGAGAATTCACACCACGTAACATGCCTATCTAGGCCATCCTACAACGCATCAAGAATGAGCCATACCTAAATGGACTGAACCAATGAAGAGTGACCCAAGTACTAGGGATCAATCCAGGCACTGTGCTTACTACAAAGCCAAGGGACACAAGATAGAAGAATATAAAACCCTCTCCCTGAAGTTAAAGGATCTCATCAAACGAGGATATCTCAAAGTCTACGTTGCCGATAATCACCAGCAGGGGGTATGCCTCGATCAAGAAGAAAGGCCCCACCACTAAAAGGCAGCTTAAGTGTGTCGTGTGTACCATATATCCAAGGCAACCAAGATGGTGACAAAACCATCCCCAATGGCATAACATGGGTTGATCACCTTCTCCAACTAGGACTTGGAAGATTTGCGTTGCCCACATGATGATACTCTGCTTATCCCTCCCAAAATTTTCAACTCAGAAGTAAAAAAGGACCATGGTCAATACAAGCAGCTCAACAAAAATTCTTTTCTCTTCATCTTTATGTCAGATAAATTTGAAAAATTCTAACCTCGGACCTTATCCTTCTCCCTTGGTTGGATTTGATGGTCATCCTACACCAGTTTTAGGAAAGATAAAGTTACCTATATCTCTCAAATCAATTTAACTAATGATAGACTTTTTGGTGGTTGAAGCACCTTCTCCATACAACGCAATCTTAAAGAGATGTTAGAATCATAAAATGAAGGCAGTTCCTTCCACTTATCATCAATGCCTACGGTTCCCAATACCAGAAGAGTTGATGGAGGTTTGAGGAGACCAAGAATTAACTAGAAGGGAAATGCTACGCCCTTACAATGAAGACTAAGCAACAACAACCTACTCTGCTAGATCAATGGGAACTATAGTATGGATCCCTAAATGTGTACAATCAATCTTGGGGTCCACAAACCGCCACAATAGAGGAACTTGAAGAAATAACATTAGATCTTGAGAAGCAAGACCATGTTACCTGAATTAAGCAAATTAATCTAAGGAGTTTAAGATGTAACTTTCTCATTTTCTGAAAAGCATCGAAGATATCTTCGCATATTCTCCAGAAGATATGGCAGGTATAGATCCAGAGGTGATGACTCACAAGTTGAGTGTTGACCCATCTTACCGACCAATGAAGCATAAACAAAGAAGGTACTCTTCAGGATGAAATCTTATCATCAAAGAAGAAATTGAGAAGTTCCTACAAGTTGGATCCATTACCCTAAAAGGCTAGCCAACATAGTGGTTGTTCCTTAAAAGAATGGAAAATGAAGGGTTTGTGTGGACTACACTAACCTTAATAAAGCTTGTCCGAAGGATACCTTTTCACACCCAAAAATTGACCAACTGCTAGATGCTACAGCTGGCCATGAAGTCCTATCATTCATGGATGCATATTCTAGTTATAATCATATTCCCATACATCTGTTCGATCAGGAGAAAACATCATCACAAAACAAGGATTTTACTATTACCAAGTCATGCCTTTTGGTTCAAAGAATGCAGGGGTCACTTACTAAAGGCTCGTCAATAAGATTTTTAAAAATCACATTGACAGTAGCATGTAGGTCTACGTAGATGATATGCTAGTAAATAGCTAGTGGAGGGAAGATCATATTTCCCATCTCGCAAAAGCATTCCAACTGCTCAGAAAATATCAAATGAAGCTTAACCCCATAAAATACACCTTTAGGGTATCCTCAATAAAGTTCTTAGGTTATATGGTCACTCAAAGAGGGATAGAAGC
This sequence comes from Platanus orientalis, assembly GCA_025762735.1. Lineage (NCBI taxonomy): Eukaryota > Viridiplantae > Streptophyta > Magnoliopsida > Proteales > Platanaceae > Platanus > Platanus orientalis. The sequence goes on from JAOXJP010262712.1 coordinate 15,523, forward strand.
CAATTTGGCTCAAATTAAAGCCTTGGTTGAAATGTCATCCCCCACTAAAAAGTACAAAGATTTACCAGAAGGATTGCAACCATAAACAGGTTCATCTCTAAATCTGGTGATAAATGCAAGCCCTTCTTCTAACTTCTGAAGGAAAACAAAAAATTCAAATGGAATAGAGGATGCAAAGCAGCATTTCAATAACTGAAGCATTATTTGGGCTCTCCCCCATTGTTCTCAAAGGCTCAACTTAGAGAAAAATCTTTCATTTATATTTTAGTCTCCCAAGTTGTCATCAGCTTAGTCTTAATATGGGAAGATAGGGGCCAAAGTCCTATCTACTACATAAGCAAGACTCTCCTCGATGTAGAGACACTTTATACTCACTTGGAAAAAGCTGCACTTTCCCTAGTAAGTGCTTCACAAAAGTTGTGTCCATACTTCTAAGCTCACACTATTATTGTCATTACAAGCCTCCCAATCTGAACTATCTTTTAAAAAATGGAGTTATCCAAGATAATCACCAAATGGGCTATAGAACTTAAGGACTATGATATCCATTATCAACCCTGGACAACCCAAAAATGACAGGTCCTTGTGTATTTCCTAGCTGAGTTTGTACTAGAACCATTCAACCACTCTTCAAAAGATAAAGCACTTCCAACTTTGAAGCTTTTTATGGATGGAGCCTCCAATACAAAAAAAAAAAAAAAAAAAAGTAGGTGTAGGGGTAGTACTCGTAACCCTAGAAGGAGATACATTGGAGCAAGCCATAACATTAGGCTTTCTAGCCTCCAATAATGAAGAAGAATATAAAGCCATTCTTTTAGGATTGCAACTAGCCCAACATCTTGGAGCAAAGCACTTGATCATAGTGACTCATAGCTTGTAGTCAACCAGACTGAAGGAGAATATGAAGTTAAAAATTCAAGAATAACCTCTTACATGGAAATGTTACAAACTAAACTAAAAAAGTTTTATCATGCAGAGTTACAACTCCCATGAGATAAAAATAGCCATGTTGATGCTCTTGCTAGTTTAGCCTCAACACTAGGAGACAAGAAAGAGCATGATATCCCAGTCATGCATCTGTTAAAACCAAGCATTTCACAAAGAAAAGAGGTGGATCACCTTGAACATGTAGTACCTTCAGCATGGAATCCAACCTAAAGGAGATAAAGAATCAAGGAAGTTATGTCAAAGGGAAGCCAAGAATGTCCTCATTAACAATCAACTTTAAAGAAGATCTTATTTAGGGCTTTACCTGAAGTGCTTAGAAACCGAGCAAGGAGTATGTAGCCATCACGCTGGGGGGGAGGTCCTTGAGTTACAAAGCAATAACTCAAGGCTACTAATAGCCTTACATGTAAAAGGAGGCACAAAAATTTGTCAAGAAATGCAACAAATGTCGAAGATATGTGCCAATGACTTATTAACCCGCTCAGGAACTCAGGCCTCTCACTGGTCCATGGCCCTTCATATAATGGGGACTAGACATTGTTGGGACATTACCAAAGGCCCCAAGACAGATGCAATACATCTTGGTGGTGACCAACTACTTCACCAAATGGATAGAACTAAAAGCTTATGCTAAGATAAGAGAAATAGAACTCAAGAATTTTGTCTGGAAATATATATCATATGCAAGTTGGGGATCCCTATAGCCTTGGTCATCGATAATGGCCAACCTTTTGATGATAAATAATTCAAAAATTTTTGCAAAGAATACAACATCAACAATCATTATTCTACCCCAAGATATCCTTAAGCTAATGGGTAGGTAGAGGCATCCAACAAGACAATATTGGACAACCTCAAAAAGCATTTGGAAAAAGAAAAAAGTAAGTGGCCAAAGAGCTACCAAGAGTGCTCTAGGCATATAGAACCACTAAGAGGCAAGCAACAGAAAAAACTCCATTCTCTTTGGCTTATGGCATGGAAGCTATCATACCAACTGAACTAGGAGAACCAACACTCCGAACTTCTATTACTAATACACCAAACAATGAACAAAAACTAGCTTTATGTTTGAACCTCCTAGAAGAAAGAAGAGGCTTAAGTCAAGATTGTAGCCTATCACCAGAAGCTCAAGGAATACTACAATAAGAAGGTCAAGAACAAAGGATCCCAGACAGGAGAATTGGTCCTTATAAGAGTCTTTAAAAATACTAAGGAACTAGGTCATGGAAAGATAGACCCAAATTGGGAAGGACCCTACTTAATCTTAGAAGTAAGAGGTTTGAGAGCATACAAACTCCAAACATTGGATGGAAGACAACTCCCTAGTCCATGAAATGCGTGCCATTTGAGAAAATATCATCGATATAATATTATCTTTTTCTCCTCCACATTGTCTTTCTCATGTCACAGAAGAGAACACATCTCTCTACATTTGGATAAAAAGACCCAAAACTCACTCAAAAATGGGTTAACATGCTTCAATCTGGTTGAAGCAAAAGTCCTAAAATCAAATAGCTAGGCATCCCTAGCTTGGAAGTAGCCCTTATGGGTTAGGATAATAGGCTTCAATCTGATTGAAGCAAAAGCCTTATAATGGAACAAATAGACATCCCTTACTTTGGAAGTAGTCCTTCGAGGTTAGTCTAACAGACTTTAGTCTGGTTGAAGCGAAAGTCCTAGAATGAAACAACTTGGCACCCCTAACCCCGAAGACAACCCTTTTGGATTAGGACTACAAGCTTCATTTGGTATAAGCTCTACTTGCTAGGTAACTAAAACCCCATATTAAGTATACTATAAGCTTCGTTTGGTGGAGCACATAAGCCCTACTTGTTGTGCAACTAAAACCCCATATTGGGTATACTGTAAGCTTTGTGTTTTGTTGAGCACATAAGCCTTACTAGGCAACTAAAACCCCATGTTGGGTAAGTTACAAGCTTTGTTTGGTGGAGCACAAAAACCCTACTTGCTAGAAAACTAAAACCCTATATTGGGTACACTATAAGTTTCGTTGGGTGGAGCACATAAGTCCTACTTATTAGGCAATTATATCCCTATGTGAAGATTATGTAGCAAATCACATCTAGAAGAGTAAAAGGTCTTTCCCAAAAAAAAGGGAGAGAAAAGGAGAAAAATCCAAAAGTTGTTAACCACGCTATCACTGGTCAAGATATGTAACTCAAGTCTACTGCAACAGAAGTAACATGCACCATTGAACTACTAAGTCAAAGTAATCTCCATGACAACAAAGCATGCAAGAAACATTCTGAATTCTCATTCCACTATTCAAAAGTCAATATAGCGAGACAGACCATTGTCATAGCACAAAAACATGAAGAAAAAAATGGGGGAAGAAAGATCATCACTTATATTAATCAGATGTCGCCCCATTTAACTACATGGTAAAACATGTAGTATCTTTCTACACATCATAGATTATCCCTTCAGAACTTCAGGGAAGGAAGAAAATCTAGGAGAAGGACTAGAGACTCGAAGAACAGAAGAAAAAAAATGTTTAGAGGTTGGTAGAAGAACAAAAGAGGCAAAAAAGGGATCTTCAAATAACCGAAGCAGCAACTGGTGGACCATCTGCAGCACGACCATACCCCTCATTAGGCCTCCTTTACTCCCTTCTCATCCTAGCAACCTCTACCCTCAGTTCCTCTCTCCCTTACTAAAGCATTGGTATATCGCCTGGAGTTGTCAAGAAATTCTCGCAATAGAGTGTTCAAGAGATCAGAAACTTCCCAGTCCTCCTCCAGCAACCTCTGGAGAGCTAAATTCCCCCACACCATAGACTATGACTGGCATTGTGAAAGTAAAAATGCTGAGCCAATTCAGCAGCAACGTTGGAAGCCTAAAAACAATAACCAATATCACAATAAGAAGAAAAGAAAAAGAGAAAATTTTTTGATATAGAAGAACACTTACCCTCACACTGAGGGAGAGAGAAAGAGCAAAAGCCTCTTCATATGTCAATCCTTCCAAATGTTCTCTATCCCAAAAAATGATCATCCTCTCTACCACCACCACGGCAACCTCTTCATTACATAGGGTGGAGTCTTCAGTACTAACCACCCAATCTTTAGTTCAGATGTGGGGTCACCAGCAGAGAGACCCACCATCTAAGCCAGAATCCTAGGAGGTTAAAGAAGAGTTGAAAGCAGACATTATTTCAAGAAGTGAAACTCAAAATTCAAAAGATAGTAACCAGATGAAGGCCACCACAAAAGGAAGGGATTTATAGTCAAAAATTGAGAAAACCAAAAGGCGTAGGTAACACCAGAGATGTTCATGAAAACAGCTCATGATGGATCAAAAGTTCAAACGACAGACACTACCACTAATATGTTAGTAACAGCTCCACTTACATTGAAAATGCAAGGAAGTTGTCCAATTGTATGTTAAATGAAATGCTCCCCAAGCTCAAAATCTAGTAGAGATCTCTCCACACACCACTTTAAGTCATTTCAAAAGGTCTTCTCAACCAACTCCCACAATCGCACGTCCATTCACATTAATGCGAAGGCAAGAAAAACAATCGATTCCACACAATTCCCCATTTCTCATCATCCCTAAAAATGAGGAACTAGGGGGGGCAATTATAGTGGGCAAAAAACTCCCACCCTTTATAAGCCGATGCATGGCAACATCAAGAAAAGATGACCCACGGTTCTGGTCAGCTTAAACCAACCCAAGTGGCATTGGTTTGAAACCCATGCAAAGACTAAGGCAATTTCAAAAACATTCAAACTTGTCAATCACATATAGATGCATAGTTCAACACATCAAGATACATTATCCTTCATGCAACAGCTAAACAGATTTATCTTCTAAGTCAAAGATCATAATCCAACCAAACTCGCTCAAGAAGCTTGTTTGGAAGCTTTATCAAAACAACTTGATAAGAACCAATCAAGCAAGGAGTCTACAAGATAAGACCCTAACTCCCCGCGATTCTCTCAAATAGATGAATCCACAATCCCACAAGATAAGGGATAGCTCATCATCCGAATCTATAAAAAGGAAAGATATTCATCCTCAAGGTAAGCCCTCAAAATCCCATACACTCCTCTCAATAACTTGATCATTGGAGTTTTTGGTAGGTACCACCCCGGAGCTAGGCTCAACAAGAAGACCCTCATCAATCACCCTTAGTCTAACTAAGATGAAGACACCAAAAATTCAATTCATTAGATTGTGTAGAGGAATTTAGCCCCCACACATATGTAATTGAAATTCCTAGAGAGGGGTGAATAGGATATCTTTAAAAAAAAATTTGGTTCATTTTAAATGTTATTCAACCCTCTTATGCTTAAATAATCCATTTATATTAACCTTAATGTGTTGGGATACTTTGCATAATCAAGATAGATACAAATAGTTATAATGTGCAATCAATCCACAACACTATAAATTC
>JAOXJP010262723.1:0-20887 GCA_025762735.1 Platanus orientalis
TAAATCAATCCTGTTGAGTTGCAGTGGAGGTCAAATAATCCTGCTCACTTCATGTGGTACAAACTGCCATAGAAAAGTTGTGCTCTTTGGTTTCGGCTTAGACTTCACTTGACTCATCCTCTGTAAAATGAACATGGGGTGCATTAATCTTGTGAATCCCTTGGTTGCCATTTCCTTAGCCTCCTCTACCTCAATTGTTTCAGCTTCTAAGATCTTCTCTTTTATTGATTCATACACTTCTTCCAAGTCATTCTCCTTTACAGGCTTCTTTTCTGCAAGCCCCATAAATTTGCTAGGACATTGGGATTTATGATGCCCATAGCCCTACAATTGTAACATTGATCCCTTTTAGGCTTGAATACCGATTTCTCTGAACCTCTAGATCATGATGAGGAGATTCGACATGATGTCCTGGGTGGAAAGGAGGTCCTGGTTTGATGCTGAAGTATGCTATATTGTTAACTTAAAGAACCATTGAAATCTACATAGGTTGCCTGAATAGTCTGATCAACTGAAGAATAATATTGGAAACAAAGACCTTGCGAGATCTACAGATGTAAACCCTACCTATAAATGGACACTAAGATCTCATATGTTCATTTGAAGCCTGCTTAGGTCGCAAAACGTTGGAACTATCTGGTGTACTCTCCAACACTCGAACTACCCTACTTGAGCTGCATCCTACATCATCTAGATGTGGGCTCTCTTTTTGTAGTCCCTTAGAGTAAATCTTTTCTTCATGACAACTTTCATTTCACCCCAAGTTGTAATCTCACTGTTACTAGACTTGGAATGACTCTTCTTGTATGTGCTCTACCACATCCTAGCCATCCCATTCAATTTCATCAAATTGCAACTTGCGCACTTCAAATATCGCATGCCATTTAAAGGACTTTACTCGTTGCTTTCAATTAAGGAAGATATCCACACCTTGCTTGCCATCAAACTCTTGCACATCTACCTTGATGTCTATCAATCTCATGATATGTAGAAATAGGTGGAGTTATCTCTCGATGTACCTGCTCCTGCCTGGGAGATATCATCTCACTGTGCATAGTAAATAAGACGTTTTGAAGGGGAATCTCAACTTGTTGACTTGAACCTAGTATAGAGTTAGATGAACTCGTTATTTGCATTGACTCTTTTCCTATTGATTTGATGGCTGCCATGGACTGCTCAAATTGTGTATCCATCTTAGCTTTAAGACCTGTTATTTTAGCGGCCAACTGTGCCACTTCATGCTTGGTGGCTTGAATTTTGTTTGTTTTACCTGTCCATAATACTTAATAATGCATTCAGAGTATGAACCATGATGATTTTGGGGACCTCAACTAAGATTTTAGGGCTTGCTCAAAGGGTTTAGGGTTATGTAAACCCTTCCAAGAAGACCTCAAAAGGATTTAGGGTAGGCTTAAAATATTGGAAAGAACCCAAAAAAGATTTGAGGGTCTTAAGAGAAGAATCGAATGATGTCCTTATTGACATTGATGCCCTTTAGAGAAAATCTCAATATTTTAGGGTTTTGGAAAATCCTTAAAATTGATGGAAAAGGGTTTGGGGACTGTTCCACAGTTTTCGTTTAGGCTCTAAAATGATTTATAAGCTTGAACATAGGCCCTAAATAGAGAATATAGAAATATTGAGGATTTTGGAATTGAAAGAGTTAGGCTTTTGTCAAAAAAGGATCCCAACTATTAGGAATTATTTGGAAAACCTTAAGCTCTAATATCAATTTGATGTAGGATCAAAGGTGGTAGGATTCCTACACTAATTAAATCAGAAAAGATGTTCTGTCCAGGATTTGCCATTCAGGATGGTGTTCTAGACACCATGAGGCTTCACATGCTTCACATGGAATAAAATAGGCGGGACTTTGATAAAATTTCAAAGTCCCGCCCATTTTATTCCATGTGAAGCCCCATGATGTCCTAGACACCATCCTGGACAAAACATCTATTTTCTAATTAAATATGAACAAAAGCCTAAAGATTGATTATTGATTACTAAAGAATGTTGAAAATTGAAAGAAATAATTCAATAAATCAATTCTTTAAAGAATGTATGTAAAATTCCAAGAAACTAATGCAAGAATGTGATTATCAATTAGGAGGAGAAATCTAAAGAAATTGATAAATAAATTAAAGAATGAAGAAAATTGAAATAAAGATGAAATAAGACGATGAGAGAATAAGGGAATGGAGAACTAATTAAAATAGAGAAGAAGAGAGTTTTTTCCTGCAAGAAAATAAAGAAAGAAGGTAGAAGGAAGAGAGGGTTTGATGTGAACAAGAGGAGAAGAGAAGAGAGATAAGAGAGAGAAACGAGATTAGAGAGAGAGAGAGGATACTCACCTTCACGTGAGAGGTTTAGAGGAGAGATACCAAGCTCCATGAGATCCAAAACGATTCTTTCTTTATTCAAATTACTAATTGATTATACAAGAGGCATAAAGAGAAGCCTACAAGCTTTAAACAAAATTTGGATAAAAATATCCCTCCCCCTATGTTGAACGGCCAACAGTCTAAAAAATCCTATAAAAACATTAAAAAAAAACTCTTAAATCTTTTCTAAATTATTTCTAACTCCCTACTATTGGCTCATATGGTCTTATTATATAAAAATCACTCATAAACCCCCCCAAAACATAAAGAAAACAAGGGCAATAAAAATTAAACTTGTGGATAACATATAAATCACTTGGTTTTTTTTGAGAACCTTGTTCTTGGCTTTCACATGGGTTGACACTTCTCTAGCCAAAGGAGGGCTGCCACATCAATATCATTGATATTCCTGGTATAATAGATGCTATCACACAAAATTATACCCGATTCAATGAAATTGTTTGATCTTAGAGGTAATCTTCTATAATTTCGCACGTGAGGGGTTATTTCTTGGTTTTGTTTAGTTCATACATTATTTTCAAAATTTTAACTATTTGTTGAATGCCATTAGGTAATTTCTAGTGACACAATATTGAGTGACATTTTTTTTCTTCAATAAGTTACCTAATGATATAGAACAACTATTAATATTTGCTCTCTAGCTACACCATATTTGAATAATACTACCTTTGTGTTATAGTTAGACTTTTTTTTTGAAAAGATAAGATATATTAAAAAATAAAGGAGCTATAACGGAAGAACTCGAAACAAGGCTGCATAAGGCATTCAAGCCACCAAACACGAAAAAACTAATATAAACACACCCTATAAAATAAAAGAGTCTCACTCAAAGATCCAAGATTTAAAAGAAGGCTGTTCCAACGATGGGACATCGAACAACCAGTTTTAGGTTTTGGAAAGGATAGCATCAAGGATGATATGACGCATGCTGATTTTATCATTGAAAGCCCTCCTGTTCCTCTCCTCCCAAATGCTCCAACATAAAGCCGCTGGGATAAACTGCCACAAAATTCTCCCCCTAGCAAAACTGTTTCTAATGCACTGATCAGGCCAACACTCCAAAAGGCATTAATAGAATCCGGCTGAGACCACAAAACTCCAAATCTATTAAGAAAGAAAACCCAAAGCGGCTCAACCCAGGGGCAATGGAGAAAGAGATGATCTAAGGATTCCGCCGCCACCCTGCATAAGCAACACCTATTTGGGATTATCAATCCCCTGGCCCTCAGCTTGTCTATAGTTGGCACTCTGTTCCACCACAGCTCCCACATGAAGAAAGAGATTTTCAAAGGTACCCTTTTATTCCACACACAAATTTCTGGATTCATGCTCGTAGCCGGAAAAGGGCGCCATACATAGAACTCACAGAGAAACCATTCTCCTCATCCATATTCCAAATCAACTCATCTTGCCGATCCGCATCCCCAAGAACAAATCTCTCCAAAACCTCAATCAACCTATCCATTTCGCCGATCTCCTAATCATTTAAGTTCCTCCGCGGTTGCATATTCCAAGAGCAATACACCCTTGTCCTTATCATATGATTATTCATAAAACCCCTTTTATTCTTCGTCATGCTATAACAAGAAGGAAAAAGGTGATAAAGCGGAACTGCCCCACACCAAGGGTCATGCCAAAACCTCACCCTCTTGCCATTGTTGACCCGAAACCTGACATATCTGAAGAACGATCCCACTCCTTTACAAATCCCTTTCCACACGCCGCACCCCACCGCGCCCCTCGGGCTCCTAGAGATCCACCCGAACTTCCCCTCCCCGTATTTACCAGCCATCACCCCTCTCCAAGTTGGATAAAAAAGATTGTTTTGTCTTTTTATTTTATTTTATTTTTGTATTCTTTTTTTGTCATTCGTTGTGCTCGAAATATTGTTGTTTTTGCCTAGTTGAAATTCAATTACATGTAAAATCTTGAGTGGCCGTTGATTTTGTGGTAAGTTTGGCAGGTGGCACTAATTCATGCATTTAGTTTCAAATTTGATATATTAGCAAAGTTAGTTTTTCTTTGATATATAAGATCCATCAGGCAGTTTGACTTTCCGTGTTGGATTACTTTGGTGTAAGGTAACTCTGTTACTGGCCTGGGGATTTGAGGGTCAAAAACTGGTTATTGATGATTTACTGACTAAAATGTGGGATTCTCTAACAGTAAAATTAATGTTGTTTTCTAGTTGCTACTGTGTGAAATTTTCTAGTCATCTTTCCCTTGGATAAGACCAATGTTTGCACCCGTGAAAAGGAGTGATATGGTGCAAATAAAGGCATTACAAGTACAAGGGACAGTCAAAAGTGAGTTGGGTTGAAGTAGTGAAGAAAGACATGAATGCTTATGATTTGATGGAAGATATGGCTCTAATATAGAATGGAATAGTAGAAAAGGATTTGTGTATCCAACCCCATCTAGTTTGGATAAGGTTTTGTTGAGTTGAGTCATCGTGGATGGCCATTCTGTCATTGCATTTAGATATCTGTATCATGGTAACCACTAACCAGTTACTAAAATTTTTGTTCCATAGTTACTAGAGTGAGAAGAGAAAGTGAGAAATGATGTGAAAACCAAAAGCGGGAAGCGTGGCTCAATTAATCATTAGGAAACAAAAAGCGAGAAACAATTAAGAACCGATCTGAGAATAATCAGGAAGTGATTTTGGTTTCAAATGTCTAGAAATGCTGTGTATGTCACCTTACATATGCCCATCTCGACTAGGACCGACACAAAAATTTTACCTACACTTCCATGAAACATCAACAACATTATAAAACTTCAATTTTGGTGTCAACATTATATACAATGTCGACATGCTGAGCGAACATTTTCCTTTCGTAGTGTATTATTGCATAATGTCGACATGCTAAAAAAGCATGTTAAAAACGATAAATTCGAAGTGAATCAAAAGTGGAAGGAGTGGAAGAAGATGAAAAAGAGAAGAAAGAAGAAGGTGTTTTTTTTTTTCTTCTTTTTTAAAAAATTTTGTAAGTGTTTAAAATGGACTGGTTGTACAACACTTTAAAAATTATTTAGGAGTCTTCCAACTGTCAAAAAAAGTGGGGCCAATTTGGTGTGACTGACAGTCCCTAGTGGTTTAATATTGAGGAGTCTTTCTTCTATTTGAACAGTTTTATCTAGTTGGGATTTTTTCTATAAAGTGTTTTATTTATTTTAGAATTCTTTTTCTTAGGAAAGTTAGTCAATATGGAGTCTTAGATTCTAGGAAAGTTTATTAGGAATAGGAGTCTTTTAGTCAAAGGTTTAAAGGCAAAACGCTAAAAAGATTTGAGTTATGATGTTTTGAAAAGTTGAGGATGTGAATGTGTGTGGAATATGGGTTGTGTCCTACTGGTTTCTCTCTCCTATTTGGCTGGGATCATGGATCTCCCATGCTCTCTTTCTTCATCTCTTTTTTTCACCTCCAACGAGTAAGTACCCTCTTCTTTCTTTCTTTCTTCCTTGTCCCTTCTCATCTTCTTTCTTCTTCTTATTCCTTGCTCCCTCTTGCTGTTGTTCTGATTTTCTGAGATCAAGAACAACCCAAACCTCTTCAATATACAATCTTAATTGAACTCTTGAAACTCCCATATTCTAATCTTCTTTCTTCTTCTAATTCCCTGCTAGAAAACTCTTCCCTAACCCTTCTAATCCCTGTAACTTCTACAGTCCAGACCTTCTTTGCTGTTTCATGTTTGAATCCATTATCCCATCCTTATAAGCCTTGCATGCATCAACCTCTATTCATCCAACCTTGCTGTCCTATTTTGAAATTCCCAACATCTTCATGGCTACAAACCTGTGGCACCTACAGAAACCATCAACACTGCAGCCCTTGTTTACTCCTTATTTCCTTCCTAGCCTTTCCCTGATCAGAACTATTCAACTTCCATTTGTCCCTATTGTTTGGTCCTAAACAACTGCCCAATTAGACCCAAAATTCGCCTCTGTCATGGCCTTTAATTTGTCCTATATGTGAACCTTCTTTACCTTAATCCCAACCCAGGTTCAACCAATTCCCGCACTGTTTTACATTCTGTGAGTCACTCTCCAGAGCCCTTTTAAGCTTCTGATTAGCACCTTAATCTGTCATCTGGTTAGTGCTTATATCAGGCCCATAACAGCCTACCTTCTCCTTCTTCTATTAGCCAAAACCCTTTCCCATGTGGCCTCTACTTGCAGCCCTATAACATAAACCTACTGCAGGCCAGAATAGCTCCCTGTTTTCTCCAATCTGAGCCTACCCAAAATTTAGCTGATTTTCCTGCATCAATGAGGAAGCGATTGAGTAGGAAATTACATGAAAGTAATAGGTTAATAGTTGATTGCTAACATGAAGTAAATAACAATATTTCTATAACCAACAAATACAACTTCAATAAGTGATTACTAATAGGAAGTAAATACGAATAAGTTGCAATCAATAAATACAATAAAGTCAATAAAGTAATAAAAACTATACTATGCAAGTAGCAAAGAATCATGACATATAAATCAATATACAAGTAAGTAATGATGAAAAGAATTTTAATAATCATGTGAAGATAGTAATTAATCATAAAAGCAAATATTATTGAAATTCCCGAAATGTGATCCTAGAGGGGGGGTGAATAGGATCTTATCAATTATTTTAGTGCGTTTAACTATTTGATCATCTTTTGATTTACTTAATAAATAACTTTAAGTCCAGCGGAATACTTAGTGAGTAAATCAAATTAACTCTTTAATTCACTTGAGTCTCAATGCAAAACAATGACTTAAGTAAATTAACAAGTGAATGCTAGTATACGTAAGGCTCCCTTGTTACTTATAGCTGCCTATGATAGAGCGGGAGCATGGCAACTAGTTTCACTTTAGAGTTGCTTAAAATTTAAACATTGTAAAACAAAGCAAACACAAAATCACACCACAACATAAAAGATTTATAGTGGTTCGGCACTTCGGGCCTACATCCAATTTCTACCAATAATCTATTTTTAATAGTTATCCTAAACTAGTACATGAGGAATTATCAAAACCTAAATTCACTATAAGTTCTAGAGAATCAACTTCTTTGTAAGTACGCTTCTAGTATCTCCCGTGGGTGTGCTCCATCTAGTGAATCCTATGGATTGAATGCACTTGGCTCTATCAAGTGCAGTGAGAATCCACCTCTGGTGACTTGTGGACGTTGTTAACTACAGTTGAAGTGTTGGAAAATCTTATGTTGTGAGCATAGTTTTTGAGAATTGGACCAGCCATCAAACTGGTAAGATGGATGGTTCAGGTCTAACCGGGTTTGATCGGTAGTTTACATGATCTAAGTGTGGTTCGCTTCACATAAGTAAAATGTAATAAAATACAAAAAAAAAAAAAACAAAAAAAAAAAAAGAAAATCGTCAGGAGGCTAATGACTAGATTTTTAATTTTTAGACATACCAACAAATGCAATAAAATTTCCAAAAATAAATAAAAATTCACAAAAAGTGAATTGAAATTTAGAAAGGCACATTTCTAATTTTTTTCTTCTTAATTTGCTAAAAAAATAAAACTGGTTGGTTATCTATGAACCAGATTCATAAAAAATCAGCTGGTTTCCATTGGTTTTGCAGGTTATATGCTGTTTTTGGAAGGTTACGGTTTTAAGCTTCTATAGAACTGTTTAGGGTGCCAGGGCCGGTTCATGTTCAATCGGGTCGGACCATCCGGTCCGGTCTGGTTTTCAAAACTATGGTTGTAGGGTTGCCTCTTTGTATGCTAATGTGACTATGAAAATCCATCCCTTATTGTCCAAAGGTTTAACTATGAGGTTTTAGAAGCTAACTAATAGACCTTGATAAGGCTTAACTATTAGATCAACTCTAAGGTCATAAGCTCATAGGAATTTGACTGGTTTGTTTCAGAACCTCATACTTAGGCTTGATTTATAAAGGATTTGCCTATAGAATAATTCACCATTGATCTACAATCCATTGAGGCTTAATCGTCTATTTATAGAGTGACAAAAGAGCACTCTAGAAGCTGCCAACAGTTTTTTTCAAACGGCAAAAAATAAAGCCATTTGGAAAGAGATGTTAGATATTATTTTCCAATTCTGGGCATTTGGACAGCTCCAAATTTTATGGAGTGCTTAAACATGGATTGCTCCAAAAAATTTGTAGCACTCAAAATTTTTTCAGATTTCATTTTCAAAAAGATCTTGTCGAGCCGATCATTTTAAGTACTTACGGGCTTCGAGCGAACATCGGGATCAAACGTTATGACCGTTTTAAGTTGGGCCATTTTTACCTTTCAACACTTTTTTATTATATTTAATTTTTGTGAATTTGGTCCAACCGTTTTGGGGCATTCTCTACGATTTGGATGGGTCCATTCTAAGTCCATTGGTCCATATCCAAACACCTAACCTTGCCATTTACCAACATTTACAATTGGATTTAACTTTGAAGATCACTGTTGGCTCCTTAAGGCTGCATGTCCTTCGTGCTTGAGACTATTTGAGGTCTTCAATGTGTCTTTGGTCTCTTATTGCCTGGTGGTGCTCTAGTATTGATTTATGACATGTAGCACATTTCCGGACTCGATTTGGATTTACACAATATTTTACAATATGTACAATATACATATTGTCCAACACTAAGACCACTTATTACATGGACTTAACACAAGTTTTGGAATGGACATGGACAATACACAAAATACCTAACAATTATCTTATCATGTGCTCAAGTTAATAAAAGTAAAAAAGAATCATACCTTAGATTTTACCTTACATGAGATTTTTGTTGATAACTAAGCATCGTTGAGTTTGACTATAGAAGACCTTATATGAAAACCATTGGATTTGAATCTTTATTAACGGATTGGAATAGTATACTGTAAAAATTAAAATCAATACTTATTTTTTTGGGCTACAAAATCAATACTGAATTCCTTGTAAAAATGTTTTATTCATGGGGTTTCTATTAAAAAAAAAAAAAAATTCTTTATCTTGGATCGCTTCCAAACTATTTCTCCAGATGCTTCCACTCACTTTCAAAATCTCTTCCACTTGGTTCCCCAATCGCTTCCGTGCCTCTCCAACCACTTCACCACTTTTCCCAAATGCTTCCCAATACTTTGGGTTAGAGGAATTGAATTGGCTTCCCAAATGAGCTTTCCACAATGGGTCAATCTTTCGGCAACTATGGTCTATTCCTGACATTGAATGCTGATATTGGTATTTTTTTATTATGGACAGTACTGCTATTTTGTTTCCATTCTTAGATTTTGGAAGGCACTTACATTTGGGGGTTTTTCTTCATCTTTTGGTCATTAGTTTGCATGTTATTGTTTGATTGAGGATCCATATTTGATATAATACATTAACATAATTTATTTTTATGGTTAGGAGCGAGGCCATATCATTACGGTTAGAGCGTGATAAGTTGGCTTTGGAAGCAAATTTTGCACGGGAGAGATTAGATAGTTTTATGAAAGAATTTGAGCATCAGGTAAAATTGATATTTAGAATTTTATATTCCATTGTGCTCTCTCTCTCTGTCTCTAGCTGTCTTATACCATGCATTATAATGAATGTTCTGAATAATATGCCAGAGAGATGAAACCAATGGAGTTCTAGCTAGAAATGTAGAGTTCTCGCAGTTGATAGTTGAATACCAGAGAAAGGTAAGGGAGAGTTCTGATTCTTTGCGTGCTGCTGAGGAGCTTTCGCAGAAGTTAAATATGGAGGTAAGAATTAGCTCAACAAACTGTTGCCACAAATATCCCTTGATGATACTCATTGCATATGTTATTCCATAACAGGTTTCTGTTTTGAAGCATGAAAAAGAAGTTCTATTGAATTCTGAGAAAAGAGCTTCAGATGAAATTCGTAGTTTATCAGAGAGAGTTCATCGTCTTCAGGTTGGAACAAGGTGGTAAACTTTCTTAGTGGAATGTTCTATGCTTGATGTTGTATCTTTTGATGCAGGCAAGTTTGGACACAATTCAGAGTGTTGAGGAAGTTCGCGAGGTAGCTTTTCTTTACATCTATATATATATATATATATTCTCGTAGGTATCTTTTAGTAATTTCACTGCCTCAATGATTTCATGGTTACCTCACTCTCACCATCTCTCGTGGGTATTGCAGGATGCCAGAGCTATGGAAAGGAGAAAACATGAGGAGTATTTAAAACAAGTTGAGGTGTGTGTGTCTCTGTGTGTGATTTTTAGAAACTATTGAATGAGGATAACATACGAAATGTCGGTTTAGGAGGAATTAGTTGCTCCATTCAGATTGGAGATTATAAGTATTTTCATCGAATTAGGATCTCTTAAGTTAGAGATACTATGGGTAATGACGAATACAGGGAAGGCTTTAGGACCAGTTGGTATGTCAATGATCAATCTAGGTGTTGAAATTCATTGGGGAGGATGACTTATCTTGGTTGACTCAGTTCCACTATATCTTTAGAATAAAGCAAATGCTAGATGAATGGAAAAAAAATTGTTGTGGTGCTTAATTACAAAAGCAAGGGAGATATCCAGAGTTGAATGGCACAACTTAAAACTTTGTCCCTGTTGTTTTCTGTCATTGTTAATGTTTTCACCCCTACAAATCGATTATCTTGCATCCAAGTATGGTTTTGTGGACTAATCAACATCATTCTCATCATCCCCAACTATTGTTTGAGATTGCTGTTGTTACTCATGTAAGCATTGATATCAACTCCCAGCTCACTTATAATGCATGAAGTTGCATTAAACCTACCTTATCCTTTACCAACTCTCCAGCATCATTCACCAATCTTATATGGTGGGTTAATCTTGTCCTCATTCTAAAAGATGGATTAATTGAGTTTGGGTAAAGATTCTTTTTTAACTTGCACTGAGATGCTTCATCCTGAGTTGTATGTTGTAGTTAAACACTAGTTTTTGCAAGTTCTTGTGGTGAAGCTTATTCCATTGCCCGAGTGAATGAGAAAGTAGTCATTTTCTGGTGACACTTTCATACTTTTATGACAATCTTCTAGAGTTTAGGGGCATTGGTCCCATACAGAACCCACCCTTTAGATGCTAATTAAGAATTTTACATGTATTAGTAATTGCTGTTAGTTCTCCCAGCCATTGAACTTTTAAATATAGTCCTCACTATTACAAGTTCTTCTTGGAGGTGTTTTCTGCCATCCAGCCAAAACTACATTACTAAATCCAACGGCATTCTTATACCAGTTATCCTAAAATCATCTCAATATTAGAGCAAAAAAATTCTTAGAGCATCCGAACAATGAGTAAATTGTAATCATTCCATCTTAACGCCCACCTCCCTAGAAGCCTTAGACTGTGCTTCTCTGCTTGGGTCTAGCTTTATGACCATGTCTTTCAAAGTTGTGAGTAAATTAGTCCTAGTACCGAGGTTATTCTTGTATTGGTACTTCGTATTCAATTTGTAAAATTCAAACATAATTCATTGAGTCCATCCATAAAACTTATCATGTGACAACAGATCTGACTAAATCAAAATTTAAATCTTATTGCTTACTTGAAGTGGGGTGTAGGAGCATATTCGTCCGTATTTCATCTATGATCTTGTGGTAGCCTATAGAGAAGTGAAGGTTAGATGTTCTAATTGCTTCATTCTTTAGTTAATGGCCTAATAAACATAGGCCATTGTAGATCATCTACATCTCTGCAAACTTACAATTGGCTTGAGAATGTTGACTACTATCTAGTGTTCATCCCAAAACAAAGGTCTAACTAAATCTGTTGAACCCTGACCGAGACTTCCACCTGACCGAGACTGCATCTGATCATGTGATCCCCTTGATCTTGCAAAGGCAAACATGTAATAAAAAATAGAACATATGGTAACTTTTAATAGTGGACCAAACATGAACAAGATAGATTGTATTTTTTTTTTGCCCACTAGGGGGGTTGAACAATCAACATGTAATGATTACAAGTATCTTACAGGAGAGAGCCTGACCACACAAGTTGGGTTAGTGGGTTTAGATGTCTATGTTATGAGAAAAGAGAATGAAAGGAAGAAGTAGATTCCCAAGAACTAGATGGTGAATTCTAAAATGTGAAAAAGTTAATATTATTTAGAGGTAAAATGATTGAGGAAGAAAAATAACTTCAAAGAAGAAACTAATGCTATTTGGAATGAAATTTCTGGTTGTATTAAAAGTGTACTAAAATAGCTCTTTGTAAAGTCTAGAGGGAAAGGGCAACCACTAAAATAGAATTGGTGCTGGAATGTTGAAATTCAAATGGCTTTGATAGTAAAGAAGTCCTGTTACAAGACTTTTCAAAGAGACTAGGAGTAAGGAAAATTTAGATAGGTATACAAGTGCTAGAATTGAAGATAAGAACATGGTAAGTGATACTAACTTTAAGGAATAGGTTGATCTGATTGTAAGGTAGTAGAGATGGTGAGAAAGATAGATAGAAACTTTTTAGAATGAGGGGGTGGAAACTCGGGGAATTAACTCATGTTACCTACATTCAAAGTTTAAACTAAGGATCAAACAAACATGGATGTGCTATTTTCAGAATTTATTAAATAAGGACCATGTACGAAATGTCAGTGGAGGAATCAGTAGGTCCAATTAGATCAAAGTTCATTGATATGCTTATAGAATTAAAGTGTTAGAAGTTAAATAGCTTTGAGATATGTGAAGACAGGGAATGCTTTATGACCAGATAACATCCCAGTAAACTAGAGGTTTGGATGTGCATGTGAGATGATGTTTTATCCTGGTTAACTAAGTCATTGCAAATATCATTAGTATTAAGAAAATGCCTGAGGAATGGAGGAAAAGCACTGTGGTTCCTGTTTACAAGAACACTTGAGATTGTTCAGAGTTGCACCAATAGGTTACGAGCCAATAAAACTTCGGGAAGCAGAGACTTACGCATGGAACTAGAGTGTTAGAAAATCAGTTTGAATTTATGTTACCGAGATCAACCACTGAAGCTATTTTCTTAAATAAGCGATCGATGGAAAAGTTTAAGAGTGTCGAAGATAGATATTCACGTTGTTGTTTTTTTTTTTTTTTTTCCTGACTTAGAGAAAGCATATGATTTGTTCCCTAGAGAGATCATCCGGTGTGTTATGGAAAAGAAAGGTGTCTAATGTAGAAGTATTGACATGGTAAAGGACAGGTATGATGAAGCAGTAACTGATGTTAAAAAATTTGGGAGACAGACAAGTGAGTTTCCAATCACAGTAGACTTTTACATCTAGGTTGGCATTAATGTAGTATCTCTTTGTAGTGCTTATAGATGAGTAGACTAGGATTATATAGGAGGAGGTCCAATATTGTGTTTGGATGGCATAGTTTTGATTGAAAAAACTAGAGAGAGGATAAACGGTTAGGCTAGAACTATCGATTGATGTTGTAGAATCAAAAGGTTATGAGATAAGCTGTTTAACACAAATATATAGTGTAATTATAGTAAAATAGGAATAGAAGAGAGTGGATATTTTAGATTGATGACCAAGAGAGGCCCTAAATAGAGTGGAATGGCAGAACAAGATTTGTGTAGCCGACCCCAAATAGTTGGGATAAGGCTGTTTGTTGTTGTTATGACCAAGAGTGACCATTTTAATTATATTGGTTTGATTGTCAATAAGGAAGGAAATACTGGGGTGGATGAAGGGGAGAGGTGCTCATGTACATTGGGACAAATGATGGCGCCACTGTTGGAGGGACAAGGGAGAGAGGGATGAGGAGAGTGTGTGGTGATTGATTGGTGATGAAATAAAGGAGGTTTATGGTTCCATTGCTCATGTACAATATGACAATGACGACTCTGCTGAGGACACTCAATCCGCCCTCTTTATGGTAGGTGATGAAATGGAGAGTTGAGCAATATAGTTTGCTTATGTACAATGGGACAAATGACAGAACCTCTAATGAAGAGTCTACCCATCTTTTTATTTATTTATTTAGTTTTATACATTGTCAATAAAAAAAGAAAGATGAGTAGGTGACTAAATGAAGGGACAGATATCTGCACCATTGACATTGAGGGCTACTCTCTTAGGGGATTGAAGGCTCTAAAGGATGGGAATACTGAAGAGGATAGGAATTGGGCAGAAGAATGTATATGAAGACTCACTCTTTGACAGAAGATATTCTCTAGATAAAGTTGATTTCTAGAGTAGGATTTGTGTAGCCTATATCGAATTGACTTGTGTAGTGCTTGAATGATGTTATGTGACGAGATTACTGTGCTTGAGGGGCTGAAACTATCAGTAGTTTTGAGCTTTATTATGATTTATGTGAGAATAGGTTTTGGGTGGATGGTTTGAATGTAACTGACAAACATTGCATCCCCCTCTCACAAGAAAAGAAAAGAAAAGATATTGTCAGAAAAATAACTTATACTGTTACATGAACATGTCCTTTTAGTGAGACTTAGTCTGCCTTTTTTTCCCTGCTTTTTTAACTCCCTGTTCTCTCTTTTCTACTATTGCTTTATATTTTAATGGGAGAAGCATGAACTTTTACTGCCTTACTGGGAATGATGCTCTTGTAAGTACTCTTGAAAATTGACTTCCTATAAGTATATTTTGACGGTTTTGGTTTAGATTATGACAATTCATGATATCATTTCTTCTGGACAACATGGGTTCTAGTATTAACTGTGGATCTTGATATTAAGTATTTTTTTATGTAGAGGGAATGGGCTGAAGCAAAAAAAGAGCTTCAAGAAGAACGGGATAATGTTCGAACCCTTACACTTGATAGGGAACATACAATAAAAAATGCCATGAGACGGGTGGAAGAAATGGGAAAAGAATTAGCAGATGCCCTGCGTGCTGTGACTGCAGCTGAGGCTAGGGCAGCAGTTGCTGAGGTCTGTCTTTATTCTCTAGACATTTTTCCATTGTGATACATTTCTTTATCTTATGGGGAGTGGACTTCTGTTTTGAATGTGATGACCTTCAATCCTTGCTTTTCCATTAAGAGAATGCTTAGATTTCATTTTGCTAATTATGGACCTTCTGTCTGTCAGGCTCGATGTTCTGGTTTGGAGGCAAAGATTAAATCTTCTGAAATTAAGGTATATTTTCTAATTGTTATTATTTCATTGAGGCAACACTACAAATTATCCACTTCCCTCCCTCGGGCATATTTTCTCTGCTATGCTTGTGAAAACTTCCAGATGCTTGATAAATGTGTCTTTTTGGTTGTGTGTGTGTGGTTGAAATCTGTCATGGTAATCATTTCAGGGCCATCATTTGATGAATTGATTCTCATTATGGTTTCTCAAATTTGAAAAGGAGTTAAGTCAAATGGTACAAGCCATAAAGAGTTGTTCTGACTAACTAATTCCTATGTCTGAAAATGTTTTAGGCGCACATGGAACTTGCATGCCATGTTTACATTTCCAGACACTATGGGCAGTGTTTTTTTTTTATAAGTATCTGATGCCGCTGGATTTATAAAATGCTGATCGAGGTCAATAACAAGTCTCATCTGTGGACAAGTTAGGAGTTATGCCATACAGCATTTTAAGCTTTGTTCAATGAAACCATATGGATAGAATTTTTGAATGGTGGTGATTTTAGGGATATTTGACATTGATAACAAAAGGTGTACAAGCAATGGGGGAATCAAGATTCCAGAAACGTTCATTGTCAAATTTGCAATATACAAACAGATTTTTTTTTGGTAGTTGCAGCTCTACAAAGCTTAAAATATACAACTCTGATCCATTATTACTTATCGTAAAAAAGGAAAAAAAGCACTTTAGAGTAAGATATTTGGGTGGGTTGAAAGGAGGATTCTAGGATTACCTATCAGAAAAAAAGAAGGAAAAAAAAGCACTTTAGAGTAAGATATTTGGGCAGGTTGAAAGGAGGATTCTAGGATTATCTGTCTGATAAGATAGTCAATAGGCAGGTTTTTTTGGTAGTTGCATCTATACAAAGCTGAAAATATACAACCCTGACCCATTATTACCAATCGGAAAAGAAGAAAGAAAATAAAAACACTTCAGAGTAAGATTTTTGGGCAGGGTGAAAGGACGATTCTAGGATTATCTGTATGATAAGAGTAGTCAATATGCAGGTTTTTTTTTTTTTTTCATTAGGAGAACTTTTTGCTAGCATTAGTGCATGCCTATTCTAATTTGTTCTGCCAAATTGTTTCAAGTCTTGATTTTTCCTTATATCTACTAATGCAGGTTGCCGAGGTAGATGGTGGATATGGCCCTTCTAGTTGCTCAATTAATGAGGTTGGTATTGTTCACTTTTGTTGTATAATGTCGTATGTTTAGTAATAACATGACTCAATAAATGCAGAGTTTCAAACATACAAAACGCATTGTGATATATGGACCTGTATTCGGGCACACTGAAATTAGTGTTTTTTTTTGGCATGGTATAAAATGGTTAACTGGGTCTCTGTCCTCCAAAGAAAGTACATGCTGTAAGCTCCATAATTCTACTTATAAGATGATCCACCATCAGGATTCTAGTTAGGTCCTGTTGTTCACTATAGAAAGGTACTTTGCTGGCAACAGCCGATATTCAAACTAAGTTAGCCATGAAACTCTGAAGAAGATAATCTAAGAAGTAGGTGAAGAAAATTGAAGATAACTAAGGTACACAAAGGTTAATGCATGGGAGGCTAATAAGGTATCCATGACAACAATGGTCTTAAATTATGCGAATGTGTAACTGACTGATGTGGATTGAAGTTGACCTGATAGGTAGAAATTGAACACACCAATGTGCACCAATCATAGATTCAGTTTCTGGTCTAAGGAAATCAACAATCTAATTGCTGTTAGGGGCCAATCAATCTCTTTAGAGTGTTGCTATGGTCACTAGAATTGTGGAGAAGATCTGAGTTTTGATTATATTGAAAAGAAAGCAATAATTGATAGCCATGGCTAAGTACAGTAGCATGCAACGAAACTGTAAGTAAGAGCTCCATGAGAACTTAAAAAAAAATTATATTAACTGTCCAGTAACAGCAATATTTTCTCTCTTATGTAACAACACATACTAATCACCTCCTTTGGGATACATATTCTAATACCTGCTTCATTCATAATATGAGTCTGTTTTTTCTTTATAATTCTCATTTTATTACAATAAAGCAACTTGTTAACCATGAACCAACCAACTCTCACAGAACCTTAAGGTGGAAATTAATATGCTTCAACACACCCCTCAAGAGGAACACTTTTCTCTTCCTAGGGACACTCCGGGAACCAGGTGTGAGTCCACAACTCGTACATGTGTGTGGTACTATGTCCGGGAAAATACTTTTACTTCCACAAGATTCAAACTCATGACTTGGCTTGGCTTTGATACCATGTTAACAGTGAACTAACCAACTCTATACATAAATTAATATACTCAACTTTCTAAAATTTTAAGTTTCTATTGGCTAAACTTGAAGTAATTTTTAACTCAACTAGACTTAGAAACTAAGGATCCAATACTCAAGACACATGGGTTACTGATTTAGGATTCTAATTCCAACGCAACTAAATAACCATTATATCAAAATTTGGAAACTGATTAAACCAGTAGTAGAAAGTGATTGATTAGGCCCATTGATGGTCCCATGTGCTGCCTGAACACATCCAATTATGAGCATTGGAAGGTTTGGAGGTTCAAACCATTGTTACCAGAGCGCGAATGGTGCAGGACAGTCTAGGGGCTGTTGGATCCTGCAGTTGTGGGCCCATAATATGCTGCTGTATAGCTTGGACAAACTTAGGCAATCTAGGACAGAAATTGTGTACCCAAATAACCTCAAAATTTAGGGGAAGTTAGGGGAAAGAAGTTTAGAATCAATTCATAGAAATTTCAGATGGAATTGATAAGAGAAAGAAATAGAAATAGTTAAGAAAACACTGCTGGTCAGATTCTGGAAAATCTGGGTAGCAAGTGTGAAAATACCAAAATACCCCCGCAAAGTTGTCAGAGATGTACTAAAATTTGCAGGCTATTAGATGGTTGTAAGAAGGATCTTAATGCAAGATTTTAGGTCAAACAGATAAGTAGAGTTATATGAAATATATAGAACAGTCTGCTGTGTGCATTCTGCAAGAATAACCATGGGAATACCAAGGTTTCTTAACAGAAATTCAGCAGAAAATAGATATAATTAAAAGGAGTTTAGGCCTGTGTATGGCCCACTGTTATAGGAAAAAAAACCTATCAAAACAGAACAGAAAACTCTACTTTTAAGGTGGGCGATTTCTGATAAAGAGAGAACCCACAATTTCAGAAAGTATGTCTTAATTACTAGAGTTAACTCAATAGTAAAAGTTTTAAAACCCAACAGAAAGTAAATATATTCAAAGAGACTTAATAGGATTTGACAACACACAGATGGATAAGAAAAACCCTATGAAAAGAAGTCAGAATTACCTAATTTAGAGGGGTGCTATTTGAGAGAAAGTAGCCTGGATATACTTGGCCGTGGTGTATAACAGATCCTGTTATAGTCTCTGATTTCAGCAACTTTAGATCTTCTTTCCTTGACAAATTCAGTACAAATGAGTAGGGTTAATAAAGATAGGGAGAAGGGAGGAAGAAAGAAGAAGATGAAGAAGATCAAGGAGAGTAGAAGAAGAAGAAGCCCAACAGTGCCAACTGATTGGGGGGAAGAAGACGAGGGTACAATCCCTAGGGTTTCTAATGGATGCAACTGAAAGAGAAGTAACAAACTTCAAAATTTTTATTATTATTACATGTCTAATTCAATACATAACGTCCAGCCCTATTTAATGACTTCTAAACACAAAATTAGAAAGAACCAAAATAGAAATCCTAGTCTAACTTAAATTCCTTGCTAACCTAGGACTTTCCAAAAACCAAAACTACTAAAACTAAGACTTTCTAAAAACAATACAACCAAAACTCAGACCTTTTATGAGCTGTTGACCAGCACTATGTAGGTCCCACTTGTTGACCCTGGGACCCACTAAAAGACAAGAAAAATCCTGGCTGTCGACCAGCCCTACTTTTCCCTAATTACCTTCACTTTATAGCCTTATTACAAAGATACCCACATGTATAAAAAACTCTGAGCTAACCATGGCTAAAAGAAGCCTTCTTATAGGTATACTCTTGCCCCTAAAAGAACCTAGAACAACCCTCTTCATATACAGCTTGAATCTGGATCTTTTGTGGGGAGGTATATAAGCCTCTTTTTGTTATCTGCTTCAGAAAAGTGATGCGAAAGCGAGAAATGGGAAGCAAGGCTCAATAAATCCTTGGGAAATGAGAAGTGAGAAACGGTTAAGAAGTGGCTGGAGAGCGAGTAAGAAGCGATTAGGGAAGTGATCAGGAAGCGAGTAAAGTGCAGTTTGGGGAAGCAATTTCAAAACCATTAGAAAAATTCTCTGAAACGACTAAGAAATGAAATTAAAATAATAGTTTTATGATACAACCAAATTACAACTGAAATACATGGTTATAACCATTAAATTATTTTGATTATTGGCATGGACAATCTTTAAAGTATCAATTGACCACTAAGGGGGTCCCATCTAAAAGTAACTTGTAATAAAATATTAGCATAATTAGATTATTTTTAATCATCATGTAGCCTTTTTTAATATCTTTTTACCGTCCAAATGAAACCAACAAAAATACATAGTTGAGGTCATCACCCAATCAGTTGTTTAGGAATGTGCATGTAGTTTAGGAATTTAATGTTTAAGGGTTAGGGTTGTGATAAGGCCTAAAGGCCAAGGGTGTTTTGGGTAGGATAGGTGTTTTTATAGGCTGGTCAATAGCTATCTTTTTTCCCTCTCTTTTTAGAAGTCTTTGGGTATGATTGGGATTCTCTATAAATTAGAAAGTAGCTGATTTTAGGAAATTACTTGGGAAGGGATTTTTCTAATTCTAGTTTTTAGAAGTTTCTATTTTCTTTGAGTTGCTAAAAAGTATCTATTTAAAGGGGTAGCCTCCCAATGATTTATGCGTTGATTAATTAAAGAAATTTTGAGTTGAAGATCTTCTTCCTCTTGAATTCTCTTCAAATCCTACGTCGGTTTTGGGAGAACTTTCTTGGATATGATTGGAATCATTCAACAAACTCAATTTTGCTGCTACTGGAACTCTCTCCCTCTTATATCCTCGTGATGTATTAGAGGCCCACGACAACCCCACTTGAGGAGCTGTGCTATTTGTTGGGTTTCAAAACAGAGAAAACTCATTGTGGGTTTACATGGTTTGATGTGGGCTGGTTCTGGTATCACACAGTAGAAGTTGTGTGAATCTTTGCTTCCCTTACTCAAGACTGTTTTCATCACCTCCTGGGTGCACATCTGCTGATTCCCCAGATAAGTTATTGTTGACAGTGAATTAACCAACTCTCCCAAAACCTTAAGGTGTTAGAAGATACACAAATTAATATACCTCAACACCCCCCCTCAGGAGGAACGTTGTTCCCTCCTGGGAACACACTTGGGGAGCTAGGTACAGGTCCGCACAACACGTACACACACACACAACACTACATCCGGTAAAATAC